>RSCD01000014.1:600000-808794 GCA_003942215.1 Saitozyma podzolica
TCGAATCGTTCGGCCTGGAGCTCGAGCATCAAGAATCCCCCTCGACGCATTTCACCTTGTTCAGGTTCATCAAGGTCGCGGCGGTGCCACAGGGGCCGGCACGTGGGCAGGACGGGTGGGCCGGGAGGGTCGGAGAAGGGGAGGGCATCCTCCGAGGGTGTGTCTACAAGAAGCGGTAGCGCCGTAGCGGTGGTTGGAACTTCCGTGCACGTGCATGGGAGCAGTTGGCCAAGGACAGACATCTTGTTGGGCATTGGTATCATCTGGGCAACTTATGATTCGCCAACCGCTTTTCTACTCACAAGGCACGTCCCGTTGCATGGAGTAGTGCGTCTCCTCGCGTTTGTGAGATGGATTGGTTGCCACGTCATGCACTGGCACTGCAGCCGAGTGGCGGTTCGAGTTCTAATTATAGGGCCCGGGTTGGTTTTACGGGGGAGGGGCGCCTGTGTAGTGTCGCGTCGCACTACGCCTCTCGCCCGGACCCTCTCTTATCGTGCCACTGGGCGAGGGACGTGGGAGGAGAGGAGTGAGAGGACAAGGAGAGCGAGGAGAGGAAGGAGAAGAGTCGTCCTTCCGTTGTGGGCTTGGAGAATCTGATCAGCGTCAACAACGCTATGACGTCTGGTGCGGTGTCTGCTATGAAGGGTCTGAGAACCAATCCCATTCCCCTCCGCTGTGAACTTCTCATCACCTCCGTCCCATTCATCCCAGTCACGCCAGATCATCCCTATAAGTCGCCACCACACCACATCCATCGCAAATCAACAAGTCGCCAATCCCAACGCCATGCAGCCCGCCAACCAGAACCAGAACCAGGCCCAGGACGCCGTCGTCGCCCAGCCGACTGCCAAGAAGACCATGAGTGGGTGTTATCTCCGCCCCCTCCGTCTCCCTTCCACTAGGGATCCACCCCTCGCGTTCACGTCCCTAATTACCCTTCCCGTCTCGCTCCCCAGAACACAGACCCCTCCAAGTCTCTCTCTCTAGTGCCGCCGCACTGGCTCTCTGATGTGTGACAACGCATCGAATTCCTGACTCTATCACTTCACTCGCCCCTCAGCCACTCACCTCCCAACTCACCCACCACTTACTGACTCACCCAGCCCCCTCGCCGTCGAGGAGCCCACCGCGGACAACGCCTCGACCGCGTCCAAGTCGTCCTGGTTCCCCCTCCGCCTTCGCGGCGGTATTGGTCCCTGCTGCGCGATGATTGATGCCTGCGTGAGTGCATGCCGTTGTCGTTGTGTGGGAACCCCGCTTTCTGCTTTACGAAACGCTCCTCCGCAGACCCCGCTGACGTTTGGGATAGCTGTGCTGCTGTGCTCTCGAGGACCTCTGCTGCTGCGGTGTAAGTCTTGCTCGCCCTCCACATCTGCTCAGTCCACTCCCGGCTCTGCGTGTGCTCGTGCTGCTCGCTGACATCTGATCTACACAGCTCGAGGAGCTCTGCTGAGCACTATCACCTCGCCGCCTCCTTGTTTCAAAGCAGAGAAGAAGAGAGATTGATATTGTTTGGTGTTGCGATGATGGTATGCAGAGTCTGTACGTGTGGACCGGTGGCAAGGAAGGTTCTTAAAATAGATCCCACCTCCCTGGGCGGTCGGGTCGTTTCAAGAGAATCGAGGGTGCCGCAATCGTGGCGCCGTTTCAGCACCGCTGCACCGCATCAAAAATCACTCACTCACTCACACCCTTCTGTCTGGGCCTCGGTTGCCTTCGCAACGCTAGAGCTGCGAGCGAAGCGATCAACCGTGTCGCCCCAAGCGCGTCGCCAAGGCGTTTGTGCGTGGGGATCAGTTTCCTGAGACTGACTTCGCACAACGACGTGCCAAGAGCCGCAGCCGCATGCGACGGCTTAAATATGGACGAGCATCTGGGCGGTGTACAAGTACAACATTTCTTGCCACTCCACTCGACTCTCGACTCTCGACTCTCATCGGCTTGACCTGACCGAACTGCCCTCCCACTTGACATTGCTTGACATTACTTGTCTCTACCCCCGCCAGTCTCCGAACCCTTCAAAATGCAGCCCACCGAGAGCACCCAGCAGGTCCAGCCTGTTCAGACCCAGCCCGTCGCCAGGCAGATGATCGGTGCGTCGCTTTGCTACAGAACGACTGGCCCTCCGTTCTCTATCCCCGCCCGAGCCGCGACGTCTCAGTAATCGTCTGCGCGCCACTTCGGTCTCGATCGCGAGTTCCAATCCCGCACCACCGCTCACCGCTCCCGCCCGCAGCGCCGTCTCAAGCCCCCGAGTCCGCCGACACCGCGTCCACCACGTCCACCACGTCCAAGTCCTCCTGGTTCCCCTTCCGTCTCCGCGGAGGAGCCGGACCGTGCTGCGAGATGCTCGGCTGCTGCGTGAGTGGATCGCAATCGTGGATCTCGATGACTTCACGCTGACGGTGGTTCAGCTCTGCTGCTGTGCGCTCGAGGATATCTGCTGCTGCGGGGTACGTCGGAGATCCAAGATGAGAGTGACGCTGACGCTCACACCCAACCTCAGCTTGAGGAGCTTTGCTGAGGAGTCAGATCAAGGCGTCGGAAGGAGTGATGAGAGGGAAGCGGGTTCATGTGCGCTAGAAGAGAAGATGGATACACCTCATGTATTTGTGCAGCTCAAACGCCGATCGCCATGTTGCTAAACATGCTACTAGAGAGCTCTTGCTAAAGCAGTCCGAGGAGTATGACAACGATCACATCGCCGCCTCGAGAGTCATGCCACGGTGTTGGCGAGTTACCACGAAGCAACCTATGGCCCTTGCCCTTTCGCTCCATTGCTTGAAAGGTGAAACCTCAGGCGGTTCGGACGACCGCAAGGTGAATGCTGTTAGCATGACAGCTGACGATATGGGCTGTACATGCAAGCCACGCAACGAATGAGAGCTATACAACATGCGCAATGACCGAGAGAAACCCTTGCTACAACCATTCCGAATGATCGTCGTAACCTATCGCATCAGCTCGAGTGCGCCGTGAAGCCAGCCTCAGCGCCAGACTCGACTCACCTCCTCCACTGTCGTTGACGACCAGCCTCGCGCCTCCGAGCTCTCCCTCATCGTCGTCTTCCTCCTCATACTCCTCCTCATCCTCCCCTTCCGCCTCCGTCGACGGCGCCGCCGCAAGACTCTCGCCGACCATCCTCGCAAATTCGTCCGCCATCTCATTGCCTCCATCTGCGTCTACGTCTTCGTCGTCCGAGTCCTCGATAATCTCTGCCGATTTGAACTTGCCCTTCGGCGCCGCGGCCGCAGCGGCAGCTTTGCCGCCTCTCTTCCCCGCTGCACTTGTCCCTGCTGCCTTGCCGCCACGCGCCTGCGCCCCACCGCGACCTTTCGCTGGGGCTTTGGCTTTCCGCACGGGCTCCACGGGAGGTAGTGGTGCGTGTGCAGGAAGCGTCTTGCGGGGGAGAGATTTTCCCCCTTTCATTGCTCGTCCGGAAGGAGCCATCGGTGCCGGTGCCGGTGCCGGTACTGGAGGTGGAGGGGGAACGACCTCGCTTGGCCGACTCCGTTTCTTCGGTAAAGCCTCTTCGACCACGGATGATCCTCCTGCTCGTTTGGTCGCGAGGGGGACGGAAGCCGACGAACTCGAGCTGGCTACACTCGCAGCTTTCGCGGGGACCTTGCGCGAGGTGGACGAGAGCGATCGGTTGAGAGTAAGGACCAGCGTCGTCGGCAAAGCATGGAGTGTGAACGTCGAGGTGGTCTCGTCCCACAGCAGAACGCACTCGCGTGAGCGCCCAGTCTCCTCTTTGGCATCGAATACCTGCTCGCCGCCAGAAGGTGTTTCGAAGGCGAGCTGGCGAGAGCCAGATGGGTCAATGTTAAGCGAGCCAGGAGTCGAGGGGGTTATCGAAGCGGGCTTGAAAGCGTCTGCGGACACTCAGCGGGATTGACATTCTCAATGAAGAGGTGTCGTATCCGTGCCACTCACATCGGAGACCAATGAGCTCCTCGTCGGACCGCTTGCGCTTCTTGCCTGGAGGGTCGAACGCCTCGAGCAGCGACGGGGCGAGGTTGACGGGGAAGGTGCCTGACGAGGGAAGGGCGGAGAGGGGGTTCGGAGCGGCCATGGCGCGTCGGCGCGTCGGCGTTGCGAGGTGATGTGAAGAGGTGGCGCGAGTGATTGATTGCGCCCGCTGGCCCGTCTCTATTGCAGCGATGCGTAAAGGTATGAAGAAGGGGAATATGAAAGCGTAGTGGTTGTCCGAGTGTATTATCACCATCCCCATCTCGCCCTCGTCTCGGAGACAAAGGACGGACGGCGACCTCCACTCGACGCTGCCGCTTCACTCAAATCACGTGACATTATCCAAACCCTGGGTGGCCAGGCTGGGCTGGCGAAGACGAGCAGGTCACACTCACACAACTTCTCAACTCGCGCACTTTGATCACCACAGACTTGTCCTTGCTCTCTAGATCTCTCATACAAGCCTCAGGAGATTCCCCACCGCGACGAGACCACGCTAGAGGAGCATAGACCAATACCTCTCCCCGCCACTTCCCACATCCTCCGTTCTATCAGCTCGGCCACCACCATCAACGCAACTCGCCACCGTTGACATCTGCTGGGCGCGTTTGACGCCCTCAACGGCCATGTCATATGGCAGAAAGCCCGCCGGGGGGGCTGCCAACGGGGTGAGACGCTACTTCTTACTTCTCATGGCGGGTTATAGGCATCGTGAGCGCGGCAGAGCTTTGCTGACGAAGCCAGATGGCCGCGAAGAGGATAAAGAAGGAGGTCAGTGCGGCGGGCGGTCTCGCGGAGCAACAAGCGGATGCTTCCCGGTTGGCAGCAGCCCACTGACGATCCACCAGATTGCGGACCTTGCAAAGGAGAACCTCGGGGCGATCACTCTCACGCCAAACGAGAGTAACATCTTCCAGTGGAAGGCGACGTTGCCTGGTCCCGCAGGATCACCGTACGAGGGAGGAGTGTTCGAGGTGGACATCAGAATACCGGAAGATTACCCGTGGGTCCTGCTCCATCCTCGTAGCGAGTCGGGTCTTGCTCCATTCCTCATGACGAGTCTCGGAAGCCCGGCACAGCGCACAACTCTCGCCGGGTCGACCGGTTTGGGACTGTCCTCGCTGCGAGAGTGGGCTGTGCGAAACTGTGCGCGCGACTCGGGACGCGGGCTGACACGACGGTTTCAACGCAGGTTTTCACCACCTCACTTACACTTCGTGACCAAGCTGTACCACTGCAATGTCGCTAGTACTGGGGCTATCTGTACGTGGCTTCCGTTCCCCCCCACAATCGTTTCCCCCCTACCTCCTCTCCATCTCTCCACCATGAGCTGATTGACTCCACGTTGGCCTTCATGTTGAATGACGACGCGCTGATGTTCCTTCAGGTCTCGATGTATGTCTCGAATTTATCCATCTCTACTTGCTCTTGAGACTGCCGCCGCTCACGCTCGCTGACGCCTCCAGCTCCTCAAAACCGCATGGTCCCCCGCACTCTCCCTATACAAAGTCATCCTCTCCCTCTCATCTCTCCTCACCGACCCGAACCCCGCCGACCCACTCGTCCCAGCCATCGCTCAGGAATACAAGCGTAATCGACAGAAGCACGATGAGACAGCCAGGCAATGGACACGGCAGTACGCCCTACCCAAGACACCTGCCATTGCGGCCCCTGCCGCTGCTGCTCCGGAACCACCCCGGACCTCCGTGCCCCGCCCGAGACCCATCTCGCGCCCCGGATCATCGTCCGTGGTCCCGACCCAACTTGCTGGAACGCGTCGCAGGCACGCACACACCAACGGAGGAGGGGGAGGCGGGTCGTCCTCCCGCCCAATAGATCTCGCGAGTGATTCGGAGCCCGAGCCTGAACTGGGCAACTCGTCGGATATCGAGGTGTTGGGAGAAAGCTCGAGGAACGGTGCGATCTCGGGAACGAGCTCGTCGCGCGCGAGAGACGCAAGAGGGTCGAAGAGGGCGAGGATCGGAGGGGCAAACGACGATACAGGTGGCGTTGGCGGCGGTGGTGGCGGTGGTGGTGCGGGAGGGAATTCGGATGACGTGATTGTCATTGATGAGTGATGTGCATTGGTCAAGGCGAGAAGGTCGATTCGAGGCTGCTGCTGCGGCGTCGATCGCAGGAGTACACATACGTATTGGTACTTTGGAGAGTTCATCGGGCACGAGCATTGACTGCATGAAATTCATGTGCATGTGCAACGCCGAGTGCCACACTGAGCGACCCGACCGACCCTGGGCGACTCGCGTTTTTTGATTCCGAAATGTCGCCGACGACCGGCTCACCGGGCGGATAGCGAGCTGGGCAGCTACAGTAGCACCCCCCCACTCATCGTCTCACCCCCTCAACCTCTTTGTCATTCCAACTCTCTACTCTTTCCTATTCCATCTCTCTTGCTTGCTCCAGGTCGAGCCCACTCGTCTCCTCACCAGCAGGCTCTGGACATTCTTGTGTCATCCTTGGCATCTGCGACGGTTTGCTTCAACTGTAATCGGCGCCCGGAACAAGACGACACGACTCGGCGATCGAACCACGCCGACGTTCACCGCCTCTGTCGCTTCTGCCCGATCGACCGGATCGTCTCACCTTTGTCTCCCAACAAGTGAACAATCCGTATCACCATGGCTCAAATCGGCTCCCTCTCGACGTGGTACACCAACGCCTAGTCCGTGACGTTCACATTGTTCTCTATATCCAAACCCACACCCGCACCCGTTATCGCTTCGCGCCACCACACGGCCTCGTTATAGCCCGCCAGCCATACTGATCCCATGCCCCGTAGTTCTGGGCCGTTCCGCACGACCCGCCTTCGCGCGCCGTCCCTCATCCCCGCCGGACGACCCGTCGTGCATGTCCAGCAGACGCTCGTCGTCGATGCTGCCCGCACAGCGCCGACTACCACGGGCGACAAGGAGGACGGCAAGAACGTGAGGAGGAGAGAAACTATTTTCGGACCGGACGTGGGCGAGGACGATGAGCCCGGCTGGACCAAGTCTGAGGAAGGAGTAAAAGTCGGAGTGGACGTCGTCAAGGGATGGGTCGAGAGGGCGAAGAACGAAGAGGTGAGCGAGACTCCATGCAACTGACCGATCTGAAATTCCCGGCGCGGTGACCTTTCATCCCGGCACCCTGGAGTGGTCGTGCTGGCGCTGCGCTCGTGCTCATGCTCATACCCACAGGGCCTTCACGCCACTACCACGCTGCAGGCTTTGGTCAACCTCAAACGACCGACTCTGCTCCTCCAGCAGCTCGACGCCGAGGTTCCGGCATCAGCCATCGCGGAGGCCAACGAGATCACTCCTGCGGATGCGGATGAATCGCAACCCTCGTCCACGGCGGCGGCGCCAGCGTCCGTGCCATCGGCTCAGCCTCCGCTCCATCTCCTCAAGTTCAACTATGACGCCACCACGCCTCTTGTGCACATCTCACTCTCCATCCACCCTGCTCCCGTCGTCCATGAGGAGGGCGCCGAGGTGGTCGAGGAGCCAATCAAGGTGGTCTACTCGGGCGTGCACGAGGGCGGGTTCAACCAGACATTCAACCTCCCGGCCGAAGCGGCTATTGACCTCAGTTCGACGATTGCTCCTATGCCAACCCACGACGAGACTGCTGGAGCCGACGGCGAGAACAAGGATGCCAATGTCGAAGGCGCTCACGAGACATCGCCGGTTCGAGAGTCCGAGGATACCACCAGGAGCAGCATCGACCGCTCCACCGCAATGCATCACCGCAACTCGACGCAGCCCGAACTGGCCACCGTCCCCGAATTGGCGCAAGCCAACACCGACGCGGAACCTCGTAGGGCGGGCAGGAGGTTTGGCATCTTCAGAAGGGGCAATCGCGAGGCGGATGTCGAGCAGGGTCAGATCGAGTTGGAGAACAGGCAGGCGGAGACCACAGAGGAGAAGAGCACGGACGAACATGACAAGGACGCCGAGAGGGGCATGAGGCTGTTGATCAAGATCGAGGCGGTCGGCCCAGAGGGTGAGCCAGTATTCCGAGCGTACCCCAAGCGTATCCTCTGAATGATTCCGCTGACTTCGTGTAGGTCAGCCTCTGAAGCGCCGCAACGCCCAGCTCACTCACATCCTCATCAACGGGACGTGGGTGCCCGAGCCGGGATCCCAGGCTGGTCCTGGTCAGGCGGGCAAGCGCGTCTGGGTCGTCAGGGTTGTCCGACGCGAGGCTGTGGTGCGTCATCTCACGCCGGCTCTCCTCTGATGCCTTGTGAACACAATCCCGGCTAACAGCCTCAGATTGGCGCGCACACGTTCCTCCTCAAGGAGATCTACGGTCTTTCGTCGGCATCCACTCAGACCAATACCCAATCGACATACCCCCCAACCAGCGGGCAGGATGACCCTTACGCCTCGACGCCAAACGAGTGCATTGTCTGTCTCACCGCGCCGAGGGATGTGGTCCTCCTCCCGTGTCGCCATCTCGTCGTGTGCAGGGAGTGTGCTGTTGGGATGGTCGAGTTTGGGGCAGGCGGGCGGGTCGGTCGTCGCGAGGACGGTACGGCCGCCGGAGAAACCACCGACGCGGCGAATGGTGGTACGGGGACTACAGCTACTGCGGCTAATGCGACGACGACCGTCCCTCCGGTCGCGGGCGGTACGACGGCGACGGGCCGTGAGAGGAGGAAGAAGAAGCCCAAGGGGTGGTACTGCCCAGTGTGTCGCCAGCGTGAGTCTACTTCTGCACTGCACTCGTGTCCCAGTACCCGCAGCCATGTTGACGTAGTTCCAGCATACACGTCGCTCCTGCGACTGGCTCTGCCCACGTCGGCCAAGCCCCTCCGCACGCCCGCTGCCTCGCGCATGGCCTCGCGCGCTCCTTCCGTGAGGAGTTTCCACACATCTCACTCGCACCACGACCACGAACACGAGCACGACGGCGCATCGCTCCGTCGCGTCCCGTCCATCGCGCCCACCCTGCCGGACGGGGCTGAACGGATGCTCGACTCGCTCCGCCCTGCCGGAGCGGATGGCGAGGACGAGGAAGAGGACGAGGTGGAGATCGAGCCGGTGTCGCATGATCAGAGACCGCAGTTCGTCCTTGCCAACGAGGTGGATGGGGCCGATGAAGACGACCTGAAAGGGGTCAAGAAGGAGGTGGAGCACAGGGAGGTGGTGACGCCGTCGCCGGCGCTTGAGAAGGAGCAAGCCCAAGCTGAGGCTGAGGCTGAGGCTCCCGCTCAGGACGAGGTCAGCAGGGCGGAGCAAGGGGAGGGCGAGAACGTGCACGTGGTGAACGGTCAGCAGGACAAGAAGGGCTGGAAGGAGGTGGCCTAAGTCGGAGCGGAGTCTGCACGCAGGTTCCTTCGTCCGTTCTCGTCCCCAGTCTCCGTCCCGTTCTCATTCTCGTTCTCGTTCTCGTTCCCATTCTCGCTGTTCTCGTTCTCGGTCCTGGACTTGGTTTCGGCCCAGTACGAGTGGGTCGTGGGGCCGTGGCTCGTGGTTGTGTGAGCGTATATCAGGGTTTGTTTCGTTGTACGATGTATGCAGTCCCGTCGTCCCGTCCCGTCGTCTCGTGGCCGCGATCTGTGCGTGGTACTGAATCCGAAGGATGCAGAGGCAGTATTGTGAGCTGCACGACTCCTCGATAAGTGAGAGTGAGAGTACGAATCCGCCCCGCCATCGTACTGCCTCAACATCTGCGTAAACGTATCTATCGCTTTCCGCGCAGTAGGCATCCCATTCCGCTAAGTGGAAGCTTCTCGCGCGTCCCGACGATTCCTGCGGAGAATACAATAGAGCAAGTGAGACGATGCTTGTTGTCGACCTGTTCCCTACTCGTGCATCGCCGTCGCCGCCCCACCGTCTTGGACCAGAACCAGAAGCACCTTCCACCTCGCGACTCGCGATCCCCAATGGTCATGTCGAACACGAGTTCGTCTCCTAAACAAGCCTCGGACCGCGCTGGGGCTGTTACTCCTCCACCTCCGTTTTCCCCTCCTCCCCAGGCGCAGAACTTGGCCACGGAACAGCCAGGTCCAGTAGCGCCGATGGGTGAGTGTTGGTATCGTCGACACTCTCTGCCACACCTGCAGTAACACCAATTCACCCGCCGCCCACCGCGCTGCTTCTCATCTCCAGTATCTCGTATCTCGCCCAGACCACATATGAGAGCTTGAGCTGACGCGACGACCCGTGCAGATCAGCAGAACCCGCCGATGCGCCCGATGCAGGACGAGCATCAGAGACCATACGAGACGGGTGCGAACCACTGTCATTGTCGGGCGTGTGGCCTCGAATGCGATGTAAGTGGCGGCGATTCTCCTCCTTGCCTTTGCCAGGTCGACCGGAGTACCAGTACCGTGGTACTGCTAGTACTCGTACAGTACTCGTAAACTACGATCCCGCATCCCGCATCCGCTTGGAACACCAGCCAAGTCCAATCCAATCCTAATTCGTCGCAGAGCGCAGGGCGCAGCGTGCGACCGAGTCTTCTACACTCCAGACAGCCCAGTCGCTCCAAGATGATACCAGTACGAGTACAGTGCTGACGCAACTCCAGTGGCTGCTCGGACAGACACTGTGCTGCCACCATTGCTGCGATGTCAGTCGCGATTCCCATAATCATGTTCCCCGATTCGCCCATTCTTCCACAAGTACCTGTACGCTCTACACCGAGCACGGGAGACTAGACCCACATCGTCACGACTCACCCACACACTGCACTGCCCCGAAGGACAGCGCCAGCGCCCAGCGCGAACTACAAACATATCGCTGACGATTGTAGTGCCCCCAACCTCCCCCGCCTCCTAGTCATCACTACTGACCCAGGCGACGGGTCCCACATGCAACGGTGCGACCAGGCCAACGACTCGGCACGACTCGATGTAGGCAGGTGGCACTATATTCTCCAGTTGTGAATGGTCATGAACGACGACGCGTACGTCCTATCAGTTGATGCGTACCATATCTAAATCAAGTTGCCATCTGCGTCATCCATACTAGCGTTATAACTGAATTCGTCTCGATACGAGAGCCGCCGCGAGCCAAGCCATTCACAGATCCGTCACAAAGTTCGTTCGTGCGTTCGGAGCGTTCGTCGTAGCGCTAGTCCAATCCAAGCCGAAACCGCCGAAACTGCCGATGCCCAAGCCCAAGCCGGAGTACCATCGCCTCCTCTTCCCATCTTCTCCCCGACCTGCCTCACGCCGGCCTCACCCGCCTCGCGCCTGCCTCACTGCGCCCAATCCCCGCTGTACTCTGAGCTATTCCGCTTGTGCCCCTTCTTTCCCTCTCCTGCCTCGTCCAGCCCATGCACCGGCTCAAGATGCGCCGTCTCCTCGTCCGACTCTTGCGTAGCTGGCGAGCGCGATCGTTCCCACTGCTTCAGCTCTTTGGTGAACTGTGAACCCAGAGTCAGTCCGAGTGTAAACGCAACACCTGGCTGTGCAAAGTGTATTGGATCTCCCGTGCACAGAAATCCACCCGTTCGCTCGCCCGCTCACCTTGTCAAACGCCATGGACGCCTCTTCGCTTGACCCGCCCGATGCCCTCCTCTGACCATGCTCATCTACGCTCTCCGCTCCGCTGCCCATTCCGAGTCCCGGACCCATCCCCAGAAGCGTGTTGATCCGATGCTGAGCCTGCGCCAAATCCTCACGGAGAACCTCGACCTCGCGCTCTGCATCCTCCACGCGGTTACGAAGAACGTCGACCTCTCTCTCCCTTGCCGAGAGGACGTCGCGCGAGGCAGCAAGCTCGGCTTGTATTGACGAATGCTGCGATTGGAGGGTGGCAAACCGCCGCTGGAGCTCGCCGTCGATACCTTGCGGTGTACTTCGACCTGAAGCTTCCCTTGTCCGCGCCCCAGCCTCGGACGGACGGCCGTGCAGCTGGTCCAACTCTGTCTGGAGCGCCGTGTTGGTAGACTTTTGCTTGCTCAACTCGCCCTACCAAGACGTCAGCGCTTCCGGTCTGTCTCTCAAACCTGCACAAGGTCCCATACACCCTACCCACCTTCATACGATTCAGCATCTTCTCGGTGCCCTTGACGTATCGCACCGCGGTCTGGTAATCCGCCTCGAGCGCCGCGAGCTTCTCCTTGTAGTGGCTCTCCGTCTCACTCATCTTCTTCTCGACATCCGTGACCCGCCTGTCCGAGTCGCCGTTGGTAGGCGAAGGCGACCGCATCGACATGGCCGTTGGGCTTCGAGCGTCCTTGATACGCTCGACGAGACGTCCGAGGGACTCGACCTTGTCCTCGGCTTCCTGGCACCGTCGGTTGAGCTCCTCAATCTCCCGCTGGGCCGTCTCGTGCGCCCGTTCCTTGTCGCGCAGCTTGGTCTCGAGATCGCGAGAGGAGGAAGTCTCGGCGTTGGAGAGATCATGATCGTCTACAGCGATGCCATGTTCGGCCACTGGTAAACAATCAGCAATCAACTCTGGTCCGTCACGCCGGCCCTTGAGCCACTCACGGAGGTTGCGAAGCACGGTACACCTCATCTCGACTTCCGTGACGGCCATATCCCGCTCCCGGAGCTCGTTGTCCTTGGTGGCGTAGAGTTCCTTGTACTTTGCCAAGTCGCCCTGCGCGTTGAGAAGTTTCGTCCTGTGTACCCTCATCTCCGCTCTCAAGCTCTGGTGGGACACCTCGAGGTCCCTGTGTTTCTGACGATGAGTCGACACGCCCGCCTCGGCGTCCTCGAGCCGCTGACCGGCCTCCCTCAACATCTTGCGCAACGACTTGCTCTCCTCCTCGAGTGCCCGGAGCTGCTCCTGGTGTCCTCGTACCGCTCTGCTCTCGTCCGCGCGCAGCTCCTTGTGCGAGTCGAGAAGCTCGCCCAGACGACTGGTCGTCACCGCACGCAGACTGTCGGCCTCCTCGCGAGACTTGGCATACGCATTCTCGACCTCTTGCAGCCGCCCGTTGGCCATTTCGACATCCTTTGCTCGGACCTCGAGCTCCGATCGGGCTTCCGCAAGCTCTGATTCAAGCTCTTTGATCCGGCCGCTCGACTTGCTGTGGAGATCCTCCATCTCAGCCGTGCGTTGTCCAGCAGCAGTGATGGCCAGCTGAGCTTGTTCGATCAGGCCCACATGCTGGTCCCGCTCGGCGACAGCATCGTCAAGCTGAGATCGGTACTGGTCCCGCTCTGCCTCTCGTTGCTGGACCGTCGACGAAAGGGTGATGAGCCGCTCGGTATGTTCCCTGACCGTGCTCTCCGAGCTCGCCACGTGCGACCGAAGCTGCTCCAGCTCCTCGGCCGCGGTTCGGTGCGCCTCCTCAGCGTCTTCAGCCCTTCGAGCAGTCTCCGACTCGCGCTCCAACGCAGCGGCGTGCAGCTCCTTGTCTGACGAGGACACGTCGGCGAGTCGTTCGAGCTCCCTCTGCGTCGAGCCATGCTCCGTGGCGAGGGCGCCCAGCTGTCGTTCGAGCTCGTGGATCCGCTCCTTCTCGACTCGAGCGAGTTCCAATGGCGAGTTTGATTCGAGAGTGGCAATCTTGGCTCGGTAGAAGGCCGCTTCTTGCAGAGCCCCTCGTCGTAGTCTTTCAGCATCCATGGCTTTCTCGGACGCTGTTCGCATCTGCGACACAAGCTCGTTCTGCAAACCTCAGTAGATGCTACCTGGGGAATACTCAAAGGATATCCGACTCACCTGAATCGCCGCTTTCTCCTGCTTCATCCTCACCAGCGCGTCCGTCAGCTTCTTGATCACCTCCTCATCTGCCGGAGCCGCTTCTCCACTGGGCAAATCCTCGTCGTCCTCAGCGACGAAGCCCTGCTGCACCGCGCGACCCAAGATCACTCTCATCGCTGCCTCGCGCTTCTTCCCCGCATCCACTTCCGCCTCCTTTGCCCTGAGCTCGCGCATGAGGTCCGCCGCCCCAGATATCGAGCCTGGCCGCCCACCGAAGCCGTTCGCGGTCGGTGATCGACCATAGTAGAACGCATCGGGTGGTGGGGCCGGTCGATCCGCCCCTTCCGCCATGCGCATGCGTGGCGAGGGACTTCGAGTGCCCAGAACGCTCGCATTGAAGGCGTTTTTCACGTTCGGAGGCGACGCAGGCCCGTTGGGCGGGGATGCCACTCTGCGATACGCGTCTCCCTGATTCGGACTCGCAGGACCATTGAGGTTTGTCGGTGACATTGCTCGGCGATAATCGTCGTCGCCTTCCCGCTTGGGTCGCTGAGGCGGCAAGCCGTTGGCGTTTGCGGGCGGCATCCGGAGAGGTTGACCCATTTCGAGCGAGTCTGAGCGAGGTACAGTCTTGGCGTCTAATGGAGCTGCGAGGGGCAGATTGGTCGACGCCTGAGCCAATGACGCAAGTCGATCCGAGGATCCCAGCGGGGAGGCCGCCCTCGCCAGACTGTCCATGGAAGCCGAAGGGGCGATCTGCCGCTTGACAGACTGCGGCGTGTCGGACGGCTGAGCAGGCTTGGGAGGGGAAGAGTCGCGCCGATCCGAAGGAACCGTCTCGCCGTTGGTGGTTTTCACCTGGCGAGGTGGTTGATTGTCGGCAGGGTATTTGATCTTGACTGTGGTGGAATGAGCACTGTCACGTCTCGCGGAAGGTGTGAAAGAACCGTGGACTCACCCGTATCAAGGATGTGGATGATGGAAGGATCGTCTCTCGCCTGTCCCGACGAAGCGTTCGCTTCTCCACCAAGCACATAGATCTTACCGTGCGCCGCGACGAGGGCGTGTCCTGATCTGGCGGTGGGAGCCGGTCCCATGTTCTGGAACATGTACCATCGCTGGTCTGCAGAGCCGTCAGCCACCCGCACCAGCATCCGCTTCCCTGTGTGTGACGCACTGGTGATCCTGAACGCCGCGAGATCTCCCAGATCCTTCCCGTTGACATCCCTCCCTCCGAAAATGTAGATCGTTCCATCGACGATCGCCGCAGCATGTCCCTCGCGCGGAACCGGGATATAGCCAATGCACGAGAGCTCGGTCCACTCATTCGTCGTCGTGTCAAACGCCCAGGTATCGTTGTAGTGGTAATTACCGTCAGTTCCGCCGAATCTGGTGACCGAGTCAGCTTGACGGTCCAAATCCAGGCGTGTGCGCTCACAGGTAGATCTTGTTCTGGTACGACGTAAGGGCGTGTCCCGTCCTTTTGGGCGGAGATGGACCGCTGGATTGGACATGCTCCCAAACGTGGGTGTCACCGGCCACTGTCGAGGGATCAGCCGAGATCGTAGAGGTCAAGGGCACGCTGGACGTACGCTGCCTGATATCATACGACCACAGATCGTTCATGAACGATCCCTCCGCCTGGCCTCCGAAGACGTAGAGCTTGGTATCGAGCATGCAGACCGCGTGGCCGTACCGTCCAATCGGTCCGGGCTCGACGGGTACGCTCGTCCACTCCTGGGTCCCTGCGAAGCGTAAGTCATGCTTACCCCTTCACAAGTCGTTCCAGGCCAATTGTGCGCGTACTGAGATCAAGGATGTAGAGTCCCTCATCCTGCGAGTCGTCCTGCTTGACTTTCGTATCTCCACCCCAAACGAGCATGATCCTATCTGCGATTGCGCTGGCGTGGCCGACTCTGGGCATCGGCGCATCCCCTTTGGTCTTGACGAACATGGTCGAGCAATCTCGGATGTCCATGCTCCACAGGTCGTTCCTGACCGTCTCGTGCACCAGACCGCCGAACAGGAGCATGTGCCCCGAGTGAGACGGGAAGGCGGGCACCGACAGGCCGTAGCGCGGGAAAGGTGAGACGGGCGCCGAGGGCGGGGACGTCTGCGGGGCGTACAGACGCAGAGGTCGCGTGGACCAGGGGTATGAAGTCGATGGAGCCGGAGCTGGAGGTGGGGCCGGAGCGGAAGGGGGACGTTGAGCCGGGTTCACCCCGGAACCAGGGACAAAGTAGCCCGGCGCAGACCCGTTTGGAGGTTGTTCATACGTCCCGTTTGGAGGACCTTGGATGCTGTTTGTGTTCGGTATCTGGACGAGCGACTGCATCTGTGTCGCATCAGCATGACGGGCAGGATGGTGCGGGGAACAATCGGATGGACACACGTTGTTCGAGGTCATGCGTCGACCGTTGGCCAGGGGAGGGGTACTACCGTTGGGCTGACCATATGCTCCAGGACCAGAGGGAACACGCTGTCCCAATCCGTTCACGCCTGGCGGCATCGCAGCGCTGGGGCAAGGTCAGCTCAGCGCAAGGAGACGGTGAGCGAGCAAGGCGATGTGGTGTGAGACCAAACCCATCAAGAGCTCGAGTGATACGAGTCTACGAGTTGGGTCGGCGTCTCTAGTCTCCGTCGCACTAGCTCCCGGCCTTTGTGACATAGAGACCACGACCTCTCCAAGGACTCCATGTCCAGCACAACATGTCCGATGTCCACCCTACAACCGGTCCCATCCCACACCCCATTCGACCTCTCCATCCCCTTTTCCTACTCGCATTCACGACAACCAAAGGACCGCGATATCGCACCGCACTCCACTCGCACTCACCTTCCATTCGGCCCATGACTCGCATGGCTCGCATGACTCGCTCCTGGCCCTGCTCCCGGTCCCTCTCCGCCTCCTCCGCTGTGCGTCCCCACATCCTTATCCTTGGATTGCTTTCGCTTGAACAGCGACATGACGACGGATTGGTGGGATCAGATACCGCGCATTCGCCGTGAAGAGCGGGAAGAACGGTCGGTCAAAGGGATGCAATTGGATGGATGTGATGTGTCCGAGCCCGAGTGTTGGGAGAGATGGATTGGGACAGACAGACAAATCGGCCTGCCAGAGTACGCGCCGAGAGTCCACTGGATCGTTGCGAGGCCGAGGTGGGCAATGCTTAGGGACGTGGATGCGTAGGTGTATGAGGTGGAGGTAAAGGATATATGTCGTCGAGTTGTTGTGATGGACGGGAGATATGTTGTTGTGTCGAGACGACGAGTGATTGCGAGTGATGGCCCGAGCGTGTAGCGGGTTTGAAGCTCAATCAAAACGGGGGGGAGGGGACCCTCGTGATTGGCGGAGCGACCGTCCTTTGGCAAGTAGGTAGGAAGCCTATAGAAACGGATGGGTGCCACTCGTTCAAAGAGCGTCCAGCGCCGCAACCTGTCACTGTCAAGTGTGGATGATGTTGAACAAGTCAACTTGGTCACTCGAGGAATAAGCTCTGCTGTAAGAGGGTCGGCTGTCGCTGTCGCTGTCTGGTGTCGTTTCGGCCAAACTCTCCGAGACTCGCGAGGCGCGTCCAGGGAAACAGCCAGGCAACCAGGCGCGTGGCGCCACAAAACGGCCAAACAGCCACAGCCACAGCCCACAGCCTACTCGTACGTAACGCGTCGCAACGACCAGTGTGGCACTTTCACCGGGGCAACATGCATATCGATGCTGGGTCATGATGTCCGGACGGAGTATCCACAGGTCGTAACATCTAGCGTCGTTCCTCCGACACCCACGGCCACCTCATCGACCTCAACCTCGACCTCATCCTCGACCTCACGGTGTCCAGATCTGCGGGCTGATCAGCTATTCGTCGTCTGTTGCACTCACTTTCACGGTCTGATCCACCGACCCCGTCGCCAACACGTTCACCCTCCTCACAGGCGCATCGCCATTGACCTGCTTCCCGCCTGTCCCCGCGCCAGCAGCGTCACCCGCGTCGGTCCCCGGCGCAGCTGCACCGCCTATCGTCGCCCGTCCCCACGCCATGCACGTCACGAAATGGCCATGGGCATCGATCGTCTTGACGCACCGCCCGGTGTTGAGTTCCCAGACCTTGATGGTCTTGTCGTCGGATGCGGAGAGGAGGTACTTGCCGCTCGGGTGGAAGACGAGTGCTCGGATCCAATTGTCGTGACCGACCTGCGATGCATCAGCGAAGTCTCCCAATGCAGCGCCGAACAACATCGCAGAGTCATCCTTCAGTATCAATAAGGGTAACACTCCGGTCACAAGGATCGATGTGCTACATCCTCCGGACGCTGAGCGGGACGCCGAGCACCACTCACCAGTGTCCGCAGACATTGTCCGCTTTGCGCATCCCAGATCCTGATTGCCTTGTCTCTTGAACCAGTCGCTACGAACGCTCCTGGCGCTTTGGCTCCTCCGGCAGCCTACAACGAGCTTCGTCAGCGGCCATGACTCTAATTGCCCGATGTAACCCACTTGCAACCCCGCCAGTTCTCGAACTGACGCATACGCCACAACCGGAGCAAAGACGGCACACTCGACGACGTGCTCATGCCCCCGCAGCTCGGCTTTGGTCTCGCCAGAAGCGAAGTCCCATACCCGGGACGTCTACGCCGGTCAGCCGGGACCTACGCAACGAGTTTCCTGCAAACCACAGAACCGAGAAGACAGATTTGGAGAATCGAGCGACTCACTTGGTCATTAGAACAGCTGACCAGCCATCGTCCATCGTCGGACGGTACAACCTCTCTCACCCACTCGTCGTGGCCTGACAGTGTCCGTACGCAGTACCTTTGCGAAGTCAGAATACTCCAACCTCATAGCGAGGACCAGCGAGTCACTTACCCGCTCGCCACCTCCCACACTCGGATCGTCTTGTCTCGACTTGCCGATACGAGGGTGTCGCCGTCTGGCGTAAAGCGCACGCTGGAGACTGAGTGATCATGACCATGCAGCGTCTTTATATTGGTGTACTCGTTGGCGGTGTCCCACAGCTTGATCGTGAGGTCGGACGAGCATGTGACTGGGTGATTCAGCTCGGGACGACCTCCAAGATCGACGACATCCTGCCGGCCACTTGGGGCAGGGATGGGAAGTCGTGTGAGATTGAACAGTATATGGTAGCACGATGAGGCCACAGATCATCCTGGCTTGGCAAGGCCATCGCTGCACCCCCTACTCACCCATCAACGTCCCCTTCGGGTCGAAATCCACATCCATCACCGCCTTTGTATGCCCTTTCACCGTCCGCTCAAACTCTCCCCCCTCCCAATCCCAGATCTTGACCGTCGAGTCCTCGCTTGCCGAAGCGACGACGGTCCACGTCGGGTGGAATGCCACGCGCGTGATCGGCGATCGGTGTGAGGTGAGGGTATGTCGTGCTGGCGCTCGTGGGATGAAAGGGGCAGAGGATGAGGAGGAAGACGTGGCTCGTGTTGGGGAGGCTAGTTCGGCCAGGAGGGCGGCATTGCGTGATTCGAGGTCCATGATCTGAGGGGTGTCAGCGATAGACTGGCTGCGTGTCCTGTGCCCGGCGACGACATTGCTGAACGTGATCGCTTGCCCCGTCCTTCACCTCTTGGCGGTCCTAACATCGTCCAGCCTGCCTCACACGAGAGTGACACAGGCTCGGACGCGTCAGGTAAGGGGGAGCGAACGGTTCCAGACAAGCAGCAGAGACAAGACCCTCCGCCCTCACCTTCTTCTGCAACCTGATCACCGACGTCCATTTCTTCTCCAACAACCCCACCCACTTTGCCTTGGGGTCATCCACCTCGAATTCGTCGTTCTCCGTTTCTCGCTTCAGCGCTTCGTATGTCCCCTGCATGCCCGACGAGTGGAGGTACGAGAGCATCGCCTTGTGTCTGCGGATACCGTCCCATTGTGGAGTTGAGTGTAGAGGCCGAGAGTGATCGATTAGGATAGAATCAGGTGGTCGAGGGAAAGACGGGATGGAGCTGATCAGCTGCCATCTCATCAACGTTCAGTGGGTATCACCCACAGCTCGTCCTTCTGCCGTTCAGATAGGAGGCCCGACATTGTGCCGAGCCTCTTAACAAATCAGTCGTGTTGTGTCGAAACGAGATAATCGAGCAGCGTTCGGTGAGAAGCGAAATTGATCGGCGAGGAGACTGGCTCAAGTGAAGTGTGCGCCGACCTGGGTTGTTTTCGTTTTCGCCGAGAATTGAGTGCAGGGGAGATGTAATAAGCTCGTTATCTTGTATGGGTCGACTTGGAGTTGTCGGCAGGATATGATAGAGGAATGAAGATGGAGATGGAGATGGAATACGGATGAGACAAAGACAGAGGGGTCAGAGTGTCAGTGGTGTCGGGCGTGGTGTGTCGTCTCTGACTTTGGCTGTGTCTCGTGTTTCGGTCTCACGCGCCAGCCGCCGAAGCCTGCCAGGCAGGCCCGGTTTGGCTGTTACCGGCTCGTCCACCGAAACCCACCTTCACAGGCCAACGCTTTCTCTACTCTGCTCTCTTTATCCCTCCTCATTCCTCAGCCGATTCATTCCGTTGCAAGCTCAAGTGGATCCCGAATCATGAACCTCGCACCACTCCAAGGCGAGTATCACCGCGCGTCGGAACCCTCGCCCGGCGTCCTCCTGATAGAGATGAATCGGTGAGCCCGACTCGATTTGAAAGCAACGAAGTGACGCTCATGGCAGGCCTCCGGTCAATGCGTTCAACGACGAGTACGTCGAGTCTTCCCCGCTGGCTCTCAACTCGCGAATACTAACGTATTCGCCTCATAGCATGTGGGCTGAACTACGATCGATCTTCGAACGGGTGTCGGCGGAGCCGGCGGTCAGAGTCGTCGTGCTGTCGTCCTCGCTGGACAAGACGTGGACTGTGGGCCTTGATTGTAGGTGTTTTTCGCCTCGCCTCTCGTCGGAGGACGCTGTGGTGCCCAAGGCATTGTGCATTGCAAGGGTAGCCTGCGACCATGTTGTTGATTCGGAGAACAGTAACGGCGCAAACCGCTCTAGCAGCGCCGGCACCCGATCCAGCTCGGAAAGCCTTCCAGCTTCGGGATCACCTCCTCGTGCGTGCAGATCCGGTTCCAATACCCCCACCGCCCCGTCTCGAGTTATGGCTACGGCTGCTTACTCGTCCGCGAACAGGACTTCCAGGACGCAATTTCCTCGATTCAGCGGTGTAAACAACCCGTCATCGCTGCGATACACGGCAATGCGGTTGGCTTGGCCATTGACATCGCTTCGGCATGCGATGTCAGGCTCGCGGCGAGCGACGTGACTTTTGGCATCTTCGTGCGCCCCATCCGTTCATCTTCATCATACTCTTATCTTCACATGCCTCTCGATCTCGAGCTCGTGCGATATAAGAGGAACACGGGACGGTGCTGACGACTGCTGCGACAGGAAGTCAACGTCGGGCTGGCAGCAGACATTGGAACCCTTCAGCGTCTTCCCAAGATCGCAGGCAATGAGAGCCTCGTTCGCGAACTCGCTCTGACGGGAAGAAAATTCGGTGCGGACGAAGCGGAGTCGCTGGGGTTTGTCAGCGAGGTGGTGCAGGGCGGGAGGAAGGAGGTGCTGAGGAAGGCGCTGGACATGGCTGGGGTGATTGCGCTCAAGAGCCCCGTGGCCGTGGTTAGCACGAAACATCTCTTGAATCGTGAGCAGCACATGGCATCTGGTCGTGAGCGTGGAGCAGAGGTTGACGAGTATGCGAATACTACAGACGCCAGAGACCACTCGTGAGTGTGCCTTTCCACTATGCGCCGCTGTAAATCGGCTCAGCGGAGCCTGGA
Organism: Saitozyma podzolica; assembly: GCA_003942215.1. Classification (NCBI taxonomy): domain Eukaryota; kingdom Fungi; phylum Basidiomycota; class Tremellomycetes; order Tremellales; family Trimorphomycetaceae; genus Saitozyma; species Saitozyma podzolica. The sequence goes on from RSCD01000014.1 coordinate 621,380, forward strand.
AGTCTCGTTGGTCTCTTCGTTGACCTCTTCAGTGTGCAGGAGGGCTTGGAATACACGGCGGCGTGGAACGCGTGAGCGCGCTTGTCTTGGAACGAGCCTGTTACCTACTGATCACACCTGCAGGGCAATGCTGCAAGCCTCGGTCAGTGGACGATTGAATCGTCGGCAGCGCAGGTCGTGCTGATCGTCTAGGACACGAGCACAGCCATGAAAGCCACGCTCGCCAAGAAGCGGCCGTCTTTTCCTCCCCTTGAGCGATATGACGGCCCATCGAAAGCGAAGCTGTAGCGTCTCGTCTCGGATGTCTCGGTTCACTCTATTGCTCACGCAAAGATGTTACCATCACCTTGTGTGGATTACAGCCCAGATGCATCACCTCGACCCTCCCGAGTGCGACTGGCCGATCGCCGCGTCTAACAACTCTAGATCATCCATCTCCTCCACTCGTCTCTCCTGTTGTTTCTCGACCCGCTCCGCGCCGCGGATAGCTCCAGGTTTCGACGTGACTGCAGAGACGAGATCGCCCGATGCTTCTCCCGACACCTGGAGTGGCGGAGGGAGTCGCCATTTCTGGACATATGACTCGCCGCCGGTGAATCCCGGCGCGGAGAGTGCAGAGGGGGACACGGTGCTGGACCACCGAGAGGGCTTTCGGTATTTTGTCGAAGGCGAAGTGGAGACGGTGGTGGTTGAGGAAGAGCCGAGGGTGTCAAGAGCGCGACCTTCGAGTGCGAATGCGCGCTCCTACAACACGGTCAGCCGGTGAACATCGGAGACTCAAGTGGCGGACGATGAGCAACGGAGAACTAAACGCACAAATGAGTCTGCCTTGAGGTCCGCACCGTGTGCTCGGGCCTCGAGTTCCGCCGCAAGTGTGGACATTTCATGTGCGGATCGGAGCTGTACAAACTCCTCTGTGGCAATGGCGTAGGCATCCGAGATGGTCCTGCCATGGACGTTATGCAAGTTGAGAGCGAAAGCGATGGTACTGTTGCGAATGGCACATCAGCACCCGGTCCGTGACCCGTGACAAGCTCGCCCCGCCTCGAGTTCAACGCACCTTTCCACCGTGGGGTACGCCCCTCTTTGCGCCAGACTGATCCACTCTCTGCCCGTTGCTCCTTCATCACGCAGATCCTGGCCTTCGACGAGACTCGTCGGCCTGAGCGCCTCGAACGGGAAATCCTTGAAGAACTGCCTCCGGACCCGATCTTCGGGGTACACGATCTCCTGCGGCCGCGGCTTGGTCTCGCGGAGATGCTTCATCTTGTGTGTCCGAGTGAGACCTTCTTTCGAGCGATCTGTATGCTGTGGCGGGAGGTCGGAAACGCCGCCTGGTAGTTTGCGTTGACGCGGGACGGTCTGGCGTGGTGGGAGGACTGGAGGAGGGTTGGCGAGGACGGGGGTGTACCATGCTGGTGGGGATTGGAGGAGGGAGGACTGGAGGAGTCGGGAGACGGACGCGGGCACCTGGGTTGCGAGTTTCCGCATGACGAGGGATTATGGATCTGATCGCGGGCAAGCTGGCAGATATGAGACGGAAAGAAGGATGCTTGACATTCATCCACTCACTACACGCTCACCACCTGTTCGAATTCCTGGGAGAAACCCCACAAACCCTGGCGGAAACGATTTCTCGCCACGTGGCCACTCGTGGTTGTCCGGATCGCTGTCGCGTTCATCAGCACCAGCTACCTAGCTGACTGCATCACTCATCCTCATCATCGCCTCGACTCTGTTTTCAGTCACGCCGCCCGCCATGTCTCTCAACACGCGGAAACAGGAGCGCGACTTCACCGCCGAGGTGACGGCGCTGAAGCCCGAGGTCGAGGCGCTCGCCAAGGTGAGAGCGTCACTTGACCACCATCGACTCCAGGCGCTGACGAACCGTCTTTAGTCGGGCAAGCTGAACGAGGCCGTCGACAAGATCACCGCGCTAGAGAAACAGACCCGAAATGTGGGTGCAAGCTCCGGGACATTTTTGCCCTTCTCCAGCGTGTATCGAGTCATGCAGTGCATGCACCCGACTGACGACTTCGTCCAGGCCGCCGACATGAGCTCCACCGCTACCCTCCTCTCCTTGCTCGCACGACTTTGCTGGGAAGGCTCCGACCTCGACCTCCTCAACGCCCAGCTCGTCGCCATGTCGAAGAAGCACGGCCAGCTGAAGGAGGCGGTCGTGCGAATGGTCGATGAGGCGATGACCTATCTGCCTGATCTGCGGAAGAAGAAGGATGCGGGCGAGTACAAGAGCGGGAAAGATAGGTGGTTGGAGTTGGTCAAGACTCTGAGGGATATCACCGAGGGCAAGGTGGGTTGTCTCGGCACACCCAATCTAGCCTTTGGAGACAATCGTGCAGAGCGGAGCTGGCTGTGTCTATATCGGTTTGCTAACGTGCCTGCGCTCGTTAGATTTACCTCGAATTGCCCCGAGCACGATTGACGGTAATGCTCTCGAGTTACCACGAGACCTTGTCACAGACCGCCCCTTCCGAACCACCCAGTAAGTCACCACACGAATCTCTGCCCCTTCATCTCACAACGCCAATACCATTTTCACTGACCTCTCGGCCATAGCTTCCAGTGCCAAGCCCGCACCCGCAGCAGCGACCGATGCGAAGGACAAGGAGAAGAAAGAACCCGTCACCGCCCGGGATCACCTCGATGTCGCAGCGGACCTGATGACGGATATCCAGGTGGAGACGTACAGCAGCATGGACAAGCGGGAGAAGACGGACTTGTGAGCGGTGTCTCGTGTCTCGTCCCGATAATCCGATTCGACCGAAGTCGTGGCGGTGTCTGACAACCACGTAGCATTCTCGAGCAGATGCGATTGGAGAGCCTGCGGGGTCATTGGTCGCGAGTACGAGTCGGGTCGAGGAAGATCAACCGTGTTTTCCTGAAGGAGCCGGAAAGTGCGGTGCGTCAATCTAGTCCATCACTGTCCCCATCCCCCGATTCTCCCAATCCGCCAGTACCGCTACATTCAGTTGTGTACGAGCGCCCATGCTGATCCAAATCGCTCGCAGGATCTCAAGCTGCGGTATTACGACCTCATGATCCAGTTGGCGTTGCAGGAGGATGCGTATCTCGAGGCTTGCAGCGCGTACCAGGAGGTGTGGGACACCGAGGACGTGAAGAAAGATGAGGCGAGGGAGATTGGCGTGAGTTGCGGCCGTCATCACGAAATTGGAAAACAGCTTCAGCCCTCCCGTGCAAGACGGACATGGACAATCCTGATCTTCCACTCCAGGTCCTCGAAAACATCATGATCTTCGTGGTGCTCGCGCCGTACAACAACGAGCAGTCCGACATGCTGCACAAACTTTACGCCAACTCGGAGCTGCAAAAGGCCCCGGTGCACCAGTGCGTTGTGCGACCTCACAATATCCTGCTCGCTCTGCTGTTCCCCACGTCGCGGAGCTACGCAGCAAGTGATCAGCGGCTGACAAACCCAAGTGACTTGCTCAAATGCTTCATCACGAAAGAGCTCATGCGTTGGCCCGGAATCGAGAGTCTGTATGGCCCGACGCTGCGACAGTCGCCTGTCTTCGCGCCGGGATCGACGCTTGGGAAGAAGACGGGCGCCAGGGCCGAGGAGAAGAAGCCCGAGGAACTGGCCAACCCCGGCGAGGCCAGATGGGAGGAGCTGCACAAGCGGGTGATCGAGCACGTGAGTGTGCGAGGGGACGCGCAGTACGAGACCGCTGGTCACGCTCTCCACACTGCCAACACTGTTCAAACTGCACACTCCTTAGTGTCCACCCTCCCCACCGTCCAAATCTTCTTTAGATGAGACACCCGCTGGCTGGGGTCTTACTCGTTCGAGCTCGCTGATACTGATGTCGATACTGACCACGTCGCAGAACCTCCGCGTCATCGCATCGTACTATTCCCGAATCACCATGACCCGCCTCACCGAGCTCCTCGACCTCCCACCACTGACCACCGAGCGAACCATCTGCAAGCTCGTCACGGACAAGACGATCTACGCGCGCATCGACAGGCCCGCGGGCATCGTCTCGTTCAAGCAGACAAAGGGGGTCAACGAGGTCCTCAACGCGTGGAGCGGGGATATCGCAAAGATGCTGAGTCTCGTGGAGAAGACGAGCCATCTGGTGGCGAAGGTGGGTTGGATACGCTGGTGGGAGAGTGCGATTGCGACCACCTGCTCTCGTAGCGCCAAGACGTGAACCTGTATATGTCGGGGACTTCGTGCTCCGTGCGGGACTGGACGCCTTGCGCCGCCTTGTGCTTCGCGCTTCATGCTTCGTGTCTCGTGTTTCGTGTTCCGTGTTTCCTGTGGAAAATTTGGGACGCTTCGCTGACGAGGGTGTAGGAATACGCCATGCACGAGGCAAGCCGAGGCAAGAGGCCCATCGCCGGCAAGTAAGCCCGTCGCAGCATCGAGAGGATGCGGAGGAGGGAGTGGAAGGTGTATAGGAGCACGGGCCCATGCGGGATACGATTTACATGGTGACAGGCGTGATCACGTAGACACCCCGTAGTTACACCCTGCATATGAAGTAACCTTTTGCATTTCGCCTTTGTCTGCAGCAGATGACGGCGGGAAGAATACGAGAGTACGGTGATAGTCATGACAACGATTTTCGCGGCGGTGGTAGAAGTTGATGTTATAAGATATGAAGGCTTGCTGAAATACAACCTCGCCTCCTTGATTCCGGTGGCTGCTTGCTGGAGAATACGGGTCTTGTCAAGTTGATCATGAGAATGTGAGAAAGGGCCGGGGCAGCTTCATCGCCTGCCCAAATGGTTGATCGCGCCTTTGAGCGAGTCCCACCTCCCGCGCCTGAACGGTTCTGGCCCCACCACATGGCCCCCTCTCCAATCATTCTCGATGACGGTGTAATCCCTCGCTCCCGTCTCGTCGTCGTCCGACTCGTCTCCGTCGTGCGGCCCACCAGAGTAGCGGGTACTGAAGATTGAGACGTATGGTGAAGATCCGAGTGTACTTCCGGTTCCGCCGACGCCAACGCCGACACCGGCAGCTTGCGCTTGGGATAGTGTCAATGGACGCGAGGTGGGGAGGTAGTGATCACCCGCCGGAGACGCCGAGACGGAGTACGCCGCGGGAGATTTGGCTGGGAGAAGTGGATTCGGGTGCCCGGGGATCAGAGAGGTGACGTCCGATGAAGCCGGGCGAGAGGCGGAGAGGGATGTGGACGGACCACGATCTCGCGGGGGTCGACGGGACGGATGAGTCGGAGGAGGGGGCATGGCCAAACCATTGGTACCGGTACCAACACCCAGACCGGCGTATCGGGTGGAAACCACATCGGCGATTGGCGCCGGAGCAGACGCACGAGGGGTAAGCGAGTGCGAGAAAGATAACGACTGCGATTGCGAGAGCGCCAAAGACGCCGAAGTGAGCGAAGAGGGCGCTGTGGACGTGTTGCTCATGATCCTGTCCATGAGGGAGGATTCGCCTCGAGGCGTCGTTCCGTTCGAGTGGGTCGGACCGGTCACTGACCGCGGTCTCCTCTTCCCCGATGCGCTTGGGCCTGTCTCGGCAGAACGCACCGAGATCGGACCGGAGAGGAGTGATCGCGCATCAATATCGGGCTCGGAGTAGCGCGCGTGATGATGCAGTCCCGCGGTGAGCCACGACTCGCCCGGAGCGATATCGGAGACGGCCCGTTGGCGCGTGCTCGAATTTCGTTCCCTTGAGCGGATGCGCGGAGGGGGAGCAGGGGCGGGACGGATGTGAGCGCCGCCATGCGCTCGCGGTAGGCCGCAGCTCGCTTGTCGTAGATGCTGTTGATCGAGATCGAATTCGAACGCGGCGAGTTTGTCCGAACAAGTACCGTCGACGGGTCGATAACCGCTGTGCTCCGTCAGCGACCGAATGAGTCCATCACGCGACTCGGGTGCTCGGACCGGCTTCAAGTACTCACGTCTCGATGAGACCAGCCTGTGCTCGGACGACCTGCGCGAACCGGAGCTCGCACCACTCGGACCGGCACTAACCCCGCTCGGGGCACTTCTCGCACTGACAAAGCTCGCCGCATCGCTACTGTCGTCCGCCGTGGCACCCGAATTGCGTCTCCGAGCCGCACGCCTCTGCTTCCTCTCTTGCTTTGCAAACTCCTGCTCGATCGCGTGACTCTCCCCATACGCGGCCAACTGCGCCGCGAGGGACCTCGACGAGTCAAGGCTTGGGGGCAATTGCGCCAGCTGGAGCACGTCGTCCTCGTTCTGCTTAACCAGATCGGCGGCCTCGGCGCGAGACGAAATCTTGCGGCCAGTGACCGGCGGCGATGGCCTGGAAGGCGAGGAAGACGAAGAGGCGACTTCATGTTCTGGCACTGGAGGAAACCCGAGTCCGGGCGTACCGGCAGGCGCAGAGCCGGGGGTAAGACTCGTAGACGGTGTCAATTGGGACTGAGATTGAGATTGGAGGAACGAGAGGGCGAGACCGGATGCGGATCCAGATCCGGAAGCGGAAGCAGTCGTAGGAGAAGTCGAGGACGTGCTGATACCTCTGGGTCGACTGGGCCGAGTGTCAAGCGCAGTGACAAGCATCGGAAGCATGGGTGACGACGGCGTCGACGGAGACATTGTTCCTTTCCCTTCGACCCGGAGACGGCGGGAACCAATGACGCCGAGTGCAGAGCTGTCGTACCGCTCCGAACCGCCTTCCTCGGACGTGAAAGACGCCGCACGGACGGTCGATCCAGGCGGAGTTGCGAGGCGAGACGATTCGGTGGTACCGCTGCCGATGCTCGCCCCGCGGAAACGGCCTTGGACCCGGACCGACAGATCGTGCGTGTCGTAGTGAGGCTCATCGTTCTCCCCTGTAGGCGTCGTTTCGTCGCCGTCGCCGTCGCCGTCACCGTCGCCCTCCTCTTCGCTATCGAGGAGCAACTGACCTACTGGCGGGAGTCCTATTTCACTGTTCGGTTGACGCAACGGAACCTCCTCCCTCGATATTGGCTCGCCGACACTAATCAGCGCATCATGGAAGACTTCGTCGTCTTCGTCTTCCAGCGCCTCGGCTCTCGCCCGCTCACTTTCCCTCAGTTGTCCAGCCGTGGCGACCTTGCGCAGGTCGGCCGCTCCTTCCTGCCAGCCCAAGCCACCTCCGACAGCAGCGCTGCCGTTGGTACCCGCGACCCGCTGGAAGCTCGCGGGTAGGTCAGGAGGATAAGCGCCACTCGGGAGGGTGTTGGACCGTTGCTTGCCCCCTTGCCCTCCTGGTCCAACGTGGTACTGCTGAGTGAGAGAAGACGGAGGGACGCCAGAGTACGTCTTGTTCAGGAGCTCTGTCCTGGCACGACGAATCCCATGTCGTGGAGATGAGCCGTCGGAATCAGAGTCTCGTGCCCACTCGTTGGCCAGAGGCGAAGGCGCAATGACCCCGCTGCTCGTCCTTGGTCGTCCAAGCGCACGCTCGGGCGCTATAGCCTGTGGCGTGTCCGGCCGAGGAGACGACGAGGCGCTGTGCGAAGTCACCTGCGGCGGTGTGACATCCAGGTCTTCGAAAAACCTGGTCTTGGTCGCCGGGGCGGATTTCGGAGTCAGGATCGGGGACATCGGCAGACCTCCGGCGTCGTCTCCTTCGTTGAACGAGCTGGATCGACTCCTCGCTTTCGGAGCATCCACGTCCTGACTGGCGCGCTTGAGACGCTCGATGCCCTCGTCCATCTCGTCCACGTTGATTGGGGTGAGTTCGCTCCTCTTGGGCGGACTGGGGCTGCGAGATGGAGGCGAGTTGCTACGCTTGAACAAGCTCGACAGGTTGTGTTTTGATATGTACCGTTTCGCCGCCGCTTGAGCAGAGTGAATGGCCGATCCTCCGGAGGAAGTGCTTGAAAACGCCGAGGCCGATCCAGACTCATTTGAACGCAGTCGCCCGCGGAATCGACCGCCCAAACGAGGTGCCTCCTCGGCCACAGGGGACGTCTCTGGCGAAAAGCGGACGGCCTGTGCGTGGTCGCCGTCGTGGTCTCTCCGCATGGCTGCGCGGAAGGCCGCGCCGGGGTGAGCGGCCTTTTCGAGGATGGAAGGGAGGGATGGACGGCGAGAGGAAGTGGAGGGGTGTCTTTCTCGAACGGCGGGCTGGGGAGCCGTGGAAGGTGGAGCAGGAGAGACTACCGTGCTGGAGTGAGCACTCCCGCCGGACGCGGCGGAAGAGACACGTTGCAGATCGCCATTGCTGGTGAGCGAAGTGCCGCTGATGACCCTATCCAGAGCGTTCTGGGAGAGCTGAGGGCTGGAGAGTATGGGGGAGCCGGTGAGAGGCGGTGAAGCCAGATTGATCGAGTGGGGTGTTGTTCCGTTGGCGGGGGGTGATGATGGTGGTGGTGGTAATGGCGTATTGGACCTCGAGTGCTCCTCCTCTTCTCCGATGGGTAACGGTTCTTCTGGTGGCCGCGAAGCTGAAGTCGAGGCCATCGACGCCGACCTGCTGGTCTTCCTCCATATCCCTTCCAATGACTTCTTCACCTTCACTGCCGCGCTGGAGTCGGATTTCGCGCTAACAAAGCTCAGAGCCCGCTCCTTCCCCTTCCTGCTACCACCGTTGGCGTCCACGCTCTGCGCTTCGCTGGTGCTCGCGGAGGGCAGGTCCACCGTGGAACCGGAGGGGGACGTGGCCGATTGCGAGGAAGGTCCAGCTTGGGGCGCAGGAGATGACCACGGTGATGCGGAAGAAGTCCCTCCCGCCGCTCCCGCACCATTCGCACTGAGTTGCTCGAATATGCGGAGGACATGAACCACTTCCTCGTGTCCGTTGTGCTCCGCGAGAGACTCGGGAGTCTGGCCTAGCTTGTCGGACTTGTTGGGCGCTGCACCGCATGTGAGCAGCATTTGCACGATGTTGACGTGTCCATTGGCGGCGGCGAAGTGTAGCGGAGTTGCACCTGGATCATGATCAGTATTCATAGGGAGCGAATGAAACAGACACCTGGGGCGAGGGGCGAGTTGGGATCGATTGGGTCGATGGGATCGGTTGGATCGATCGCTCTCACTCACCTGCCGCACCGAGAGCGGGCGCCCCTCTCTTCTTCTCGTTGCTATACCTCCTCGGTAATCTCGGCGCATTCACATCCGCCCCTCGTTCAATCAACATCCTCATCGCGCTGACACTTCCTCCCGCCGCGGCGGCATGGATCGGCTGCACGCCATGGAGGACCGAGTTGATGGGCTGCCCGTGGGTGAGCGCGTAATGCACCAACCCGACGTTCCCGTCCGCTGCGGCCGAGTGGAGCTCGAGGTTGGGGACTGAGGGACGTAGATCCATGGCGATGGTGGGTCGGTGGAGGTGAGTCGAGAGGGGGGAGGGAGAAGCCGGAGGAGATGATGGCGAGCGAGATGGAAGGCGGAGAGGAGGGGGACGGGTGGCGGGGATGGTGGTGGTGCAGGTAGCGGTGACGGCAATTGGATGGGTGAAGAGAGGTCGGGAAGGAGGGGCGGAAGGGCGAGAGAGAGCATGGTCAGCGAGACGAACAGAAGGCAGTGGGCATCGTGCTGCTGGAGAGAAGCGAATGGGTCATGTCATGAAAGAAAGCAGTGGCAAGAAGTGAAGTCATCGGCATCGAGGGTACCGGTCGCCGGCAAATGGTGGGCCGTCGCCATCGCAATCGCCATCGCCATCGCCATCGCCATCGCGAATCCCCTCGAGGACACGACACGAGGCTTCGGTGCCGACGGCGCAGATGATCCGATCCGCCTGGTTCTATCCCCATTCCCATCATCACCTCGGTCCCTCCCCATCGATCACTCCATCACTCAATGGTTTCATCATCTCCCCATCAAGGTCCGGTCTCGCCGATCAAAACCACACTCCCACCCCATGCCTCGGACCATCCACCACTCACAATTCAGCACCACATCGTACTTTGCCTCGACGCTGTCCGTCTTGTGCGAGGACACCATCCTGACCCGTCCTTCCTCGCCGCCATGTGCAGGGCTCGTGACTCGTCAATCGTGTATCGGGTCCGAGTTCTCTCGTACTGCTGTAGTCCTCGACGATGGGGTCGGAGATGGTCGTGGTCTTGGCTCGTCTTGGCGGATTCGACTGTGGTGTAGCTCCCTACTTCACTCGTTATCGAATGCCCGGTGACCGAATATCGATTAACCTGGGGATGCAGTTGTAGAAGTATATCAGACCGCTCGTCTCGGTGTCGGCAAAGAGAGGGATCCAAGTCGGAATGTGCCGCCGCCGTCGTCGTCGTCGTCGTGGTTGTCGTCCGTTGTCGTCCCTGTCGGCAGCACAACTCCCCTGCGGCCTGGATGTCCAGTCTAAATCCTCACCCGACCTAAATCGGTGGCATGTGTGTGCCCGCTGTGTCGTAATCCCTTCTCTCCCCAATCCCAGAGTCCGAGTCGGGAGGGAGGAGCGTGCCGAGCGGAATCCTGTTACCTCGAGTGCAAGGGGTCAAGAGGGGGTGATGGAGCGCACAAGGGTGACTACTGCTAGCACGATTACTCTCCGACTCTCCAGTTTCCCGCGCTTCTCGGATACGAAAGCGAATGAATGGCAATGGCCTAGGGCGCGAGGGGTGGGGGACTCGTGGTCGTTTCTGGCGTCGCGCCTGGGTCGAGCAGGGTCAAGGCGGAATAAACAATGCGGAGAGTGCGACGAGGCGAGCAGATGGCGGAATGGGGATGGGAGGATTCGAGTTCGGTGGGGGTTAGGGGGGCAAGGCCGGACGGCGTTGGACCTTGGTAGTGGGAGATGTTGAGGTATGTGGGGCGGGGTGGTGTGGTGCTGGTAGGCGTGGGCATAGTCATGGTGTGTCATTTGCGTGCGTGCCGATCTCAGAGCGAGCGATGCTCCGGTGGCTTGATGAGACGCCCCATCGGCGTGCGGACTGACGCAGGCAGGCAAGCAGGAGGCATCCCGTGCATGCATGCATACCCAACCCATACCTGACCGGCATGGCACCCGAGCCGAGCCTACCCTACTGAGCGTGCCAATGCCGTAGTCCACCGTAGCCCGGCGCAACCTCTGCCTCTGCCGATGCCTCTCCCTCGGAGCCCGCGCCGATTCGGTGGTACCGTCGTGCCCTGTCTTCCCTGTATATCATTCCCTCGACGTCGATGACGCTCCTCGGCTTACCCTCGGTCTATTCACCAAAACTACTTTTGATTCTACTCCTTCGCTACTTCAAGCTCTGTCACTACTAGGATCCGATATAGTCAATTCAGACTTGCCCAAGGTGCCCCCACATGCACTACTTTTGTCGTTCAGCGGATTCGTACTCCCCCGATCTTCCTGAGCTGTTAATACGGAGCATGGTATTTGACAGTCCTAGTGGATTATCGAATGTCATGGCAGAACGGAGATGTCCAGTCCGAGGCTGCGCCGGGAAACCCGAGCACGAGAACGGGAGGACGAGGTCGAGGACGAGGTCGAAGGCGCTTGCGCCGGTCACTGTACCTACGGCTCACAGCGCATACCTCACTCCACAAAATGAGGCATGAGGCGAGGGCGTGAGAACTAACGACTGACCAGCCTGCCGAAAGATCGCCAGGACCCGGACGGCGATCACATCGTGCAGCTGTTGGGGGTCCAGCCTTCGGAGCCGTAGAGGAAACCGCTCGCGCACCTCGTCATCTTTGGCCGAGCGACTGAGAGAGCAAGCGGTGTACTCGTACTGAGCAATCAATCACCAGAGCCACGTCGAGCGCGACTAATCGACTAATCGTTCCCCACGCCCAGATCCTTGACATCACGGAACATGGGTGCGTATTGCTGCGAACTCTAGAGTCGAGTCTTTCATGGTAGCTTCTTCATTCCGGCTGTATCGTAGCCATCGCCGTCGCCGAAGCATGCATGCGAGCAGCTACTGCACCCGTACTCGAGCACTCGCGTTGACGCCGCCACGCCACCTGAACGCCGACGCCCACCCCGCAGGGATCGAGCGGCAATGGCGAGGGTACTTCGGGGAAGTGACTGGTGTGACCCTACTACGCCTCCAGCGAGTCGCCGAGCAAACATGTCTGAAACATGCCAATGTCGCCCACAGTCCGGTCCGTACCCCAAATCCCAATCACCCGGTCGGCTCCGTAGATCAGGATGGATGGATGGATCAGGATACGCCCGATCCCGATGCCGACTGCCCCGTCTGACTCGCTCCAACCCGCTCCAAGGTCCCGTGAGATCGTACAGGTGAGCAGTGCCTAGTTTGCTGTCTGCTTTCACCCCATTCTATATCGGGGTCGAGACGTGTCAGAGCGGTGCATACCGCCTCCACCGCTGCTCATCCCACCAGCACGAGAGGGGGGGCGGGGGGCGATGTTTTCGTCGCGTTTTAGCATGGTTCTGGGGATCGACCACGCGCAGGAGCCTCAAAACAGCTCAGCTCTGAACGACCAGCAGCCAACGACCAACAACCAACGACCAATATAGACTCCATCACCAATACCCGATAGAAGTCGCGAATCGCTACTTTGTATTCTCAACTCTTGTTGCTGGTCCCAACAGCCCAGACGGAGCCAAGTCATCAAGCGAAGAACGAGACGGCACGAGACCTCATTCCCAACGCCCAACCATGCTGTTCCGTCGTACCAGTGCGTTTTTTGGCTCTCGGCCCGCGCGTGATCAAGAGCTCACTTGGACCAGACAAATTCGCGGCAGGAGCCGGCGACAGTCGTAGCGAGAGGTCGTTCTCGAGCTCCTTCAAGGTGCTCAGACCAAGAGGAGGAGGGTGTATGAACTGCACGATGGTGAGATGGTTCCGTCTTCTCGCGTCTAGCACCTGGCTGACCGTTATTTCAGCTCGACACTTTTGAGTGAGCTTGACGTCGGCATTTTCCGAAATCATGTCCAGACCCAGACCCATACTTAGACCCATGTCGCTCCGGATCCATCGCGGCCTCTTCTGGGCCAGGGCCAGCATCGGGCTGCAACCTCTACGTGACTCGGTGACATCGCAATCAGAGCTAATCGCCGCCGCAGCGACCGGGACCCGATCAGACGATATCGCCCCGCGAAAGGATCGGTCCAAGAGGAGAGGATGAAAGAGCGACTGAACCAGAAAGGCAGTTCGGATGGCGAGCCGGCGTACGAGCCGCCGGCCAACTCGTTTGCGCTGGGGACGACGGGCGGGGCGGGAGCAGGCGGGGCAGGAGGTGGCGCTGGGGCAGGAGGCTCCAGCTGCTAAATGAGTGAGAGAGTGGGGCTGATTGGGGGACGTGCAGGTTGGAGATGGTGCTGGACACTGTACTCGCCAAGTTGGGTGGGCTGTAGCATAGCATGAGTAGACTAGGTGGCATGAACGTCGTAGTGGTGTCGCCTCAGGTTCGGGCTATCGGCGAGATGGTGCTTTGTATGTGTCCTTGGCCTTTGATGTGCCTGGCGTTGGCATACTATTTCGGTTCAGTCAAGTCACACACCAGGGGAAAAGCAAGCAAGCGTACGCACGACATTCCACACCCCTCGCTGCACCGCATAGCAAAAGCATGCACCAACATCCTTCATCCTCATTCTCCATCCACGTCCTCATCTCGATATCACTCTCCCGACAGTCCCAATAGCGCGAGCACGAGTAAACGCCGCCACAATGGCCGCCCGTCCCACAGTCATCACAACCTCCCCTACCTCGCCTATCATCAGCACCCCGCCAGCTCCTCAGAGCTCGATGTGTGAGCATGCTTCCTTTCTTCCCAGCCCCTCGGCTTTGCCTTTTGCTGAGGGACACGACGTAGCTCCCCGTATCTACGCGTCCCCGATCACTCCCGGCGACGCCCGCCCCGACGACACGCACCCGGACGACCAGGTGTCCATCTTCTCCTTTTCGGACTCGCTGGCGGGGGACCGGGGCTGGTGTTGCTGCTGGGGAGGGAAAGACAGCTCGGGAGCTCAAGAGTGAGTTGAGTCGACTTCGGTGGGCTACAGCCTCTATCGCTCCCGCTCCATTGTTCTCCGTGTCGCTCCGTGATTGCACGACCGCCTCGTACCGAGTTCAAGATGGGAGCTGGATCGCCGGCGTCACCGGAGTCACCGGGGTCGCTGGAGTCGACAACATTCCTTTGGCTGACGGACGCAGGCAAGAGCAAGAGCGACAGCTTTCGAATTCTCGTTCCGAGAAACCTTCGAGGCTGCTGAGCCCCACGTCCCCGATCAACGGGTACCCTACCGCTCTGACCGACGCACGCAGACAAGACCACGACCGACAGCTCGGGAACACCGGTTCGGAACGAACGTCGAGATTCCTGAGCCCCACAACCTCGGATCACGGGTACCCTACCGCCCTGCTCGGCTCAGCTCCTATCACTGAGACCCAGAGCCAGACCCAGAGCCAGACCCAGCCATTCACTTTCCCCGCGAAGCGGCCATGATTACACATATCAGCTGCTCATTCCCATGACTATGGCTTCACCCTCACGCCAATACGGACGATTCACGACTGTTCTCAAGACGAACTTGCCCTTTTCAACGAACTTCTGGACTACAGTGTATGGTCTTTCATTCCTTTCATTCCTGTGTGTCTCGTTTTATTGTGACGCCTCGTTCTCGTAGACGACGTAGTGCTTGTATAGTATACGCCCAAGCTCGACGGGCTCATTCCCTGCATGTACATACAGTATCGACCTCTACGGCCGGTTGCTCGAGCCGTACTTGTCCTGCCGACGATGCCGAGTGGCCAGTGCATCTGGGTCGGAGTCGCACTATCCTCCATTGTCGGTCCCGAAAGGGCTCTCTAGGCCTGCGGTCGTGGCTGGCGTTTCGACGTCGAAGATAAGATTGGGACTCGAGAGGCGCGACTCCGCAGCGGCCTCGCGCCCCCGCCCTTCGTCGCCACCCATCCAGGACCTGGCTCCAGCCCACGTCAGACTGGACCGAGCTTGTTGCTCCTCTGCGTTGCTGGTCTTCGGGATCCAATACCACTCCCAGACCGAGCTCTTGGCCTGCGGAACACGCTGAGAGCGAGAGCTGCAGGATAAGGAGAAGCAAAGTGCGACTGCGAGCTTATCTGCCGTTACTCGGCCTCGGAGACGGAGAAATGCACCCCTCTCCTTGTGATGCAGCGGCAGAGGACGGTACGTGTTTTGCTATGCTGTATTTAGTCCGCGTTCCCCTGGGTACGAGAGACAACTTCGCCACCCAGCACGGCGCTCTGATCTCCTTCGACCGCGTTATTTGAACTGATACAATATGAGCGCTGTCGCTGTGAGTGTTCATCACACTTGTCTACTCTGACAAACGCCTGTGATGAGCTGACACCGACGCAGGCAGAGCAAGTCTAAACTCCTCTTTCCGCTCCGGTGCTCCCAACTTCTCACGACCCCATCCTTCCTCATGGCTCACACCGAACGTCCCAGCCGAGTCCTTGCTGACCCCCTCTCAGACCAGCCCCAACCCTGTGGCCACCGAGACCAAGCGCAGCTGGTCCTTCCGCAAGAACAGCAACACGGCGAGCGAGACGGCTTCCTCCACTGCCCCGTCTTCGACCAGCACGGCCGTCGCTGAGCCCGCAACCAAGGACGACACGGGCGACAAGGACAAGAGCCTCTGGAAGCGGATCACCACGCACCACTGCTCGAAAGGGGGCAGCGGATGGACTTGGGGCAGGTATGGGGGTGGGGGAGGTCCGGGAGGTGGAGGTGGATGCGGCGGAGGCGGTGGTACGGGATGAATGACGAGTCATCCTCACGCTTGCTCGTGACCAAGGCGATGTGACCGAGTTTCGACTCGCGCGCAAGGCGGATCGACGTAATGGTGGAAGGCGGCAGGGCAGATAGATACAGCGTGTTGTACATACCTATGACGAAGACTGGGATCGACCGGCTATGACCGCCTATGTATTTTGCCGTTCGCAATTTCCTCTGCCTCCGCAATCCATCCGGAGCAAGCTGTAGGCTCGGTGCAGTGCGACGTCGGGAATGAACTCCGCTGCGGATCTTCGGACCCTCGGTGCCGGCCGAGCGACGGCAACGGCAGCAGCAACGACAACGGGGCCGCGGCATACGTGTCTTGGCAAACCGGGCCCCGGCGGTTATCGATAGGCTGAGGCACGAGTAGTCACCGTCATGACGCCGCGACGATACGGTACGGTGACACGGTCCGGTCCTGCCGACCTCACCGAGGGAGGGCGGTGCTTTGAAGCATGCTTATGTCCCTCCGCGGCCAATCGGGATGATCGTCTGACTCGCCAGGAATTGTGGACCTGGAATCGCCCCCGCGAATCATAGCCACCCACCACCGCCCGGCATGGCATGACGGCATGACCGAGGCATCGCCACCGCCTCGTCGGGCAAGCTATACCGATACTGTAATCATCATTGGTCGGCGATCCCACCGTCACACGTTTCTATCTATCTTCAATCCGATGTGGTCGGGCGACCGGGTATACTCCGATCCGGTGCAACGCTGCAACGCTGCACGGTGCAAGATAGGCACCGCACCATGCCGACTCGTGAATCGAAAGGTATAAGAAGGACCGGGTCCAGTTCGCATGGTACTCTTACACACAACACCAGACCATTTCGCCACCGTACCAAATCACCTCACGACTAGTACACCAGAAGCCGAAGCAAGCGGCATCATCATGGGTAGCTGTGCCAGCGTATGTCCCTTGTTTATCGCTCTGAGATGAGAAACAGGCTGACGCCCATTCTAGAGAAAGTAGGTCATCCCAACCCGACCCCGCCGAGCGAGCTGACCATCCCCAGCCAGCCGATCCATACCCCGTCGTACTACGAGACCAAGGGCTCTTCCAACCGCCGCCACAGAAGGGGTCTCGGCAACACCACGTACTACGCCGGCGACACCTACACCGCTGGGGCCGCGGCGGGCTGGGGCGGGGTCGGGATAAGCGACGGTGGAGGTGGTGGGGGTGGTCACCACGGGCATCACGGAGGTGGCGGAGGCGGCTTCTCCTGCGGCGGAGGAGGTAGCGGAGGTGGGGGCGGTGGGGGTGGATGTGGTGGGGTGGTGGAGGAGGTGGTGGGGGAGGTTGCGGCGGAGGAGGAGGAGGAGGTAGCGGCTGAATGAAGCGTCGAGAAGACGAGTCGGGGTAGACGAAGATGAAGCTCGCAAGCTCGCTCGCTCGACCCGACACGACGTTCCGTTCTCTGACCCGGACCCATCCGTCTCGCTATGACTAGAATCGTATTGTGTAGACCCTGTTGTACCCGTATCGTAGCAGACCCACCCATTACGGCCGTAGCAATGAATCACGTACCCGACCAGCACAAGTCGAGTCAGCCCAGAGACGCGCCAAAACTCCGATGCCAAGCCCCGAGCCAAGCCCTCTTTGAACCATTCAGGAACCCGGGCCGACCGGAGCGGCGACAGCGGCGACAGCGGCGACAGCCGCAAAACTGGGTGATGCGCGTCATCGACCTGGCTGGCAGTATTGAGTACTGTAGTTATTCCCGGCTCCGGATGGGAAGTTTGTGTGTACTGCATTGCTCGACAGCAGTCATATAATCGCTGAGGCTCTTGGCAGTCCGCCCTCCACTGACAGTTTGTCCGACGTCTCTGACATCTCTGACATTGTGCAGAAGTCAACGATGGCCCACCGTGAGTGCGAGGAATGGCTGCAAAACCCCCCTGATCTGCCACGAGCCGGAGCTGACACCCGGCCAGCAACGGTACTGCGCCTCCGAGGGGGTGGCAACTGCACTGTGAGTTGGCTCTCGCAGAGTACCGCGCCCGGGCAGTAAGCTGACCGACCATACAGTCACGGCGAGTGAACAAATGATGTGCTGTTTCGAGCGATGTCCTGACGTCGTGATCGTGTAGGAATCAGCCTGTGGACACCCCAAGTGCTGGACCCCACTTGAAGAAACCCGATCAGCACGCCTCCAATATCTTACCTTCCGCACCCAGTGCTCTTCCCACATTGAGCCAGGACCCCGGAGCAATCCCCGCCGGAGCCGAAGGCGCAACGCAGGACCCGCATAACGCCTCGAACGCCGAGGATAATGGGGGTTCACAAAAGCCCGAAGCCGGAACGGATGGACTGGATGCAGAACACCGGAACGCCATGTACTACGCCACGGCTCCGCTTTTCAATTCGAATCGCGGGGGTGTGATGGAGAGGGTGTTCTAGCTGGTGGTTAGGGCTGACCGATGTGAGGAAGCAGGGGGCGTAGCTGTACTGGTAGAGTACCGTGTCTACATGTACAGTACCGTGTCTCGGTTATTTTTCGTTCCATGAGATCGCTGCCGCATTGCTTTATGATGACTGGGAGCCATTCATCCCTTCATGACCCCATTTGCGTCTCGCTGGTACGCCCCTGAAGCCCCGAGTTGACAGTGATGAACACGCGTACCTTCAAGTGAACTGGAGCAGGCTGATATGTAGATGCCAAACATGATACAGTATCGAAGCGGAGGGACGGTGCCGTGGTGAATCACGCAACGAGGCCTAACTCTACTCTCGTGGCACGGAACCCCTCGTCGCGTGGCATGGATTGTGGTCCGTTGAGCCGGCAGGCTCCATTACCACCCTCTACCTCGCTTCGTGCTTAACTGGGGCTGTGAGGGAGCCGCTTGGCGGACATCAGAGACGAAGGGATGTCGATCACCGCGGGCGAGGCAAAGGACTCTGGCGTCACCGCCTCATCCTCGAGGCGCACACAGCAGCTTCATGATCATCATCAACACTACCTGACGAGTCGTAGGTAAGGCTTCCTCGGGTTCGTATTACCCCGCCTCTTGCGTCTCTCTTCTCCCTGGTACGCTGTGTCAATCGCGATTTCTCGCTCTTCACACTCCACTCCCACCATGGGTAAGCAAGTCTGATCGCGCAATATCCTCTGACGCTCTCATCAGCTCGTAAGACTGGCCTGGTACTTCGCCTTCGCGGGGGCTGCTGGGGGAGCTGCGTTGTGAGCGTTTCAAAGCTTCGATTAGAGGTACCAACAACAACATCAACGAACTGCTGACTCGCTTTGCCGCAGAGCAAGTATGTGCAACCATAGTACAATACAGTACTCAATGTCCACCCCTGTCACAGACCCCCCAAGTGGCAACTGAGGAGCCGCGTCCCGTCTGGTTATTCACCTTCGCGCTGTGCTTCCTTTGACTCCCTTCAGACAGCCTTTCGACGGTCTCCCGTCATCGAAGACCAAGACCAAGACCAAACATCGTCGGCGTCACGAGGGAGGAGATGCGTACATCGGCGATGGGGGCGCTGGCGGCGCGGCGACTGGCTGTGGGGGTGCAGGCACGTCGGGTGGCTGTGGGGGCGGCAGTGGGGGTGGGGTTGGTAGCTGTGGTGGAGGAGGATCGTCGTGAGCACTGAGGGGAAGGCCCGATAGGATGGGTAAGGCGCATGACGATTGGGTCCCGAGATGTAGGCAGACGACCACGTCGAGCCGCCCTCAGTTCTTGATGTGACCATTATGTAAGAGGTGGTTGTTCAACATTCACCTGCCTATGAGCGGCCGCGAGCATCCTATTAGGCCGTGCATTGTCATGGGATGCCTATGAAGGGATGGGCAGTCAGTTTCTAGACGTGCGGACGAAAGGCTGAAGGTATGTTCCAGGCGTGAGCCGCCACTCGACCGCCACGATCGTTGCTGCACAACCCGAGTTGTTTGTAGCGCTGCACCATACGTTGCTTCTTGCCTGCCAAGAGGGCCGTACAGACGTTGGCTAGTACCCTTTGTGCTTCTCTGCGGCGCTTCTGGCGCAGAAGCACTTTAGGAGCCATCCATCACTGACGCGGCCAAGAGAAGCGAAAGCTGGGACCTCTCCACCTCCCATCAGGCTGATGGGAGTGGCGCAACATCCTGTGCAGAAGATATATATACACTCTTCTTCATAGAAGCAGGGCATCCGTTTCTTCATCTTGACAGTCCGTTTTCTTTCACAGAGTTGTCAGCGGAAAACCAAGACTATGTTCACGATCTTCAAGAAGAAGAATGAGCATCGTGCCCCAGCCGGCGAGGTCCGCCGCAAGCGATCCCGACCCGAAGTTCAAGAAGACACTCCGCCTTCGCGGGGGCTGCTGCGTGAGTCACAATAACTTCCCCACTCGAGAGTTGGCGGCTGACCGATCTCAGTCCAGGTGAGTTTGCGCCCTGCAATGCCGTGATGATCAGACTGCGTGACCTCTGTGAAGGGGTGTAAGGTCGTGCTAGCGCTGATGATACGACTCTACCAATCAACCCATCGACACGGGCAGACGTAGAAGGAGGTCTGGAGGCGCTACGGGGGGCTGCGGCGGAGGAGGTGGGGGCTGTGGTGGCGGATGTGGTGGTGGGTAGAGAGGCACTGTATCTGGAGCGGCAGGCCAACGAGGTCGCTACCATACCGATCTGTACAGTATATCTCAGGTGGCGGAAAGGGCCAGAATGGCGAGAATCGAAACTCGGCGAGGTGCTTTGACTCAATTTCTCATGCAGATCATGTGCTTTACGAGCAGGATGGCGGAAAGAGAGCCGGCGCGAACTGCGCACAAATGTCGATGATCAGCAAGGAGGGAGCTGCGTGTTAATATGGCGTTCACTGTTTTACATGACTGTGCAGTATTGGGTGGGCGGGTGGCAGCATCGTCGCCCCGGTGTGTAAACGGTTGATCGACCAACTTTCTTCCTCCTCCAAGCGATTCTTTCAACTGTGAACATTTCACCACCACTTCATTCCCACTATCCATCCACTTTCTCTCCACTCATCCTCCTGCATTGCCCACAAATACTGTGATGTGTGAGCACCGTCCCCGACACTCTGCCGCTGTGCTGCAACTAACATCTCAGCACCTATCTCCGATCCCCCTGTCGTCCTTCGCCTCCGGGGGGGCTGCCTCAGTGTGAGTGCCCTGCATCTCCCAGAACCCTTCGGACGTCACGCTGACGACATGAAGAGCAAGTAAGCAGCAGCTCTCCTCTCTCCCCGCCTCCATCTTGTCCGCATCTCGCCTCATCTCCCGTGACCACTCCTCCTCTCACCCCGTCTCACCTCACCTCTCCCCGCCTCTCTTCGGTCCTTCTTGTCGCCCCCGTTCTCCTCACCTCTCCTCGACTCTCTCTTCACCCACCAAGCCGCCCTCGAGGTCATCAGCTTACGCTCTGTATAGAGGCTTCGACAAACTCCCCCTCAATCGCCCTCACAAACGCCCCGTCTCCAACGGCGGTCTCACGAGCTACGAAGTCCCCCCTCGCCTCGGGAGCAGTCCCGGCACTCCGATCATCACCTCCTCCCGTCGGTCGGATCTGCAACTACCCTCCCCGGATCCATTCCCCGCGCCCACTCTCCCGTCGAACGCCGACGGTCCTAGCCCTGCTGGAGGGTCCGGGTCCGGGTCCGATGAACATCAGTATCCCCCGCGTATGGTACGGGCTCGGGGTCGTCCTTGCTGCGAACCCTGCTCCTCCCGCCAAGAAGTGAAGGAAGAGGTGGATATGGGTGTAAACGTGGACGAGGGCATGGGGTGGACCCGTGCATGAGCATGAGCATGGACCTGGACCTGAACATGGACGGGGGGGTGGGCGATGCGTCCTCGGGACCAAGGCCGAGGCAGGGCGAAGGACAGGTGGCAAGGTGGCTTGAGATACAAGTGAGTACCCCGACCGCGGTCTTTGGTAAAGACCATGAGCTCATCAGATGGTCAGTGAATGTGCCGAGGGATCCGAAGTCTGAGGGCGCGCGAACAACGGCGCGGATGGCGATGCGATACATATTGATGGACTTGGTGTGACTTGGTTTGATAGAGCTGGTGACCAGTTATATGACGTGACCTGTCCATGTAGAGTAGTGTCGGTGTGAGAGACGCTACCGATGGATGAGATACTTGTGCCTGTGTATGCCGACGACTCCTTGCGCCCATTCAAATCTCCACCCCCGCCCTTGCCTTGTCGAACGCTTCCTCGAGTCTCTCCGCGAGCCGAAGATCCTTGCCCGTGACCCCCGGCCGCATCTTGGTCGCTTTGTTGGCTGACGACCGGGCGAGTAGATAGGTGTGCGAAGACAGCGGCGGCATAGGTGTGTGGGTGTGTGTGGAGATCTCGAGGACGTAGCCTCGGGCATTGTCTGGCGCTGATAGGGACGTGGAGGTTGGTCTGTAGTCAGACGCGGGGGAGATGGTGATTGTGGGATGATGCTGTGCCAGTGAGCCCGGCCCGATCTCAGCTCTGACTACGACTATGTCTAGATGTACACCGCCTCCAAGTCACTCACGTCCTCTTCCTCTACGATCTGCCCCACGGTCTGTGCAAACCGCATGAGCCCTCTCCAACCATCTTTACCCTCCCCAAACTCCCACATCCGGACCAAGCGCCTATCTTGCAGGTCCGCCATACCCTCCTGCACCTCCCTTCTCAGCTCGGCACCATCGCCGTTGTTCCCGCTATTGCCATCCGACATTTGTACAATGGAGGGCAGGAGGTCTAGCCGCCAACCCACGACATGGAGAGGCGCGAAGTGCGCGAGGAAGGTGTGCGGTGGGAGGAGACGGTACGGTGATGGGCGTCGGGGTTTTGGTGGTGTCGGGGCGTCGGCTACATGATCTGAGGGAGGATCCGTCGATCGCGGCGGGTCGGGAGTGGTTGATAGGTATCGGACTGGAGCGCAAGTATGCCCCGAAATGAGCATACCGATAGGGACTGGCTGAGTTGCGAAAACCCGAGCCGGACGGAGGAGCCTGGATGCTGGGAAGGAGCGGCCGGCTCGAGCAGCGAGAGTGAGAGCATGACTCATATGGGGCGGCATTGTGAGTGCACCCAGCTGCACGCTGATGGCTGCTCCGAGACCGGGGTGTCGCTGTCCTCAGCAGCCGCGACGACGACGTGCAAAGCTTTGTAGATGGAGATGTGCTCGACATTGTGGTGGACCGGACCGGAGACCAAGTGGCCGAGAAATGACGAGTGGCTGGAATTACCCGATGCGGTAAATCATCCCATCGACTGCAACCCTATCGTCCAATCTATCGTCACCACTCACTCACTATCCTCTTGACTCTCAATCCTCCATCCTCCATCCTCCTGTCCTGCTCACCTCAAACACATCATATATCCCACAGCACTCAGCCCTTCCGCAGCCCGTCTCGCCCACACCCGATCTCACGCAACCATGCGCCTCGCCACCACCCTCCTCCCCTTCACCCTTCTCGCCGCTTCGGCATCAGCCAACCTCGCCACCGACGCCTTTGGCTGGGCGAGCTCGCTCGTCTCGTCCTCGAACGGCCAGGCGCAGGCGAGCAAGGACGGCGAGGTCTGGACGATGGACTCGTGGAGCTACGTCGATTGCGGTGAGTTACTCGCATCGGAATCGGTCCGCTTGCTCTGGGTTTGGAAAGCAAAGGATATTGAACGCTGACGACTGCGCGCTCCTGACTCTCCCTTGCCCCATGATCTCCCCGTCTTTCAACTCGTGCCTCCCGCCCGTCCCACTCCTGCTATCTCGCATATTCATCTGCAGGTCTTGCCACGGACGCAATGTGAGTACCTAATCCGATACACTCGTATCCTCGACTCCCTTCCTTACCAGCAATCCCGTTCCACGGCGTGCTGACTCTCCGCAGCCAGATCAAGTCCATCGCCGTCAACCCCGACCCGCCTGTGCCGGGCCAGAACCTCACCGTAAACGTCGATGCCGATGTCCTCGAGACGATCGAGGTGGGTCCGGGATCTTCATGTTGCTGCTCCTCGGCTGTCCTAGGCTGCTGGCACTCCGGTCTACCCCGTCCATACCAATGCGATGAAGAGGGACGGCCTCGCGCTGGACTGAAACGCTGACATCACCAGGAGGGCGCTTATGCCGATGTTACGGTCAAGCTCGGCCTGATCAAGCTCCTCCAAAAGACCTTTGACGTGTGCGAGGAAGCGTGAGTGACTGCCCTTGTCACCTGTGCACATCTGCTCCAATGGCTCCGTTCTAGACTCTGCAGACAGCTGCAGTCGCGAGCTGCTTGCTCAGAGCGAGTCGAGTCGTCGCTGACCCCACCATAGGCGCAATGCCAACGCCACGGTCCAGTGCCCCGTTAAGCCCGGTACCTACTCTGTCTCCCAGACCGTCGAGCTCCCCAAGGAGATCCCGAAGGGTATGTCTGGCTTCGGCTCTCGATCTCATCGATTCCGGTTGCCCGTCTCGACTACCCCCTCACTCCCTCACGCATGCCCATACATTACGAAACCTCGTTTGACGATCGCTGACCCCGTGCCCGTAGCCAAATTCTCCGTCGCCGTCCGCGGGTACACAGTCGACGATGCCGATATGCTCTGCCTCGACCTCTTTGTGGACTTTGTGAGTGGGCTGGTCCTATCACGTGCAGAGAGCAAGGTTTCGCACTTAGTTGGAACCCGGATACAGCGCTTGATTTGGATGCTGATGCTCGCCAGATGAAGAAGCCCGGCACGCTGAACTAGGTGGTTACGCCGTCGAGACTTCGAACGGTTCAGCGGCGCAGCGGTGCAGAGGAAGTACGAGCACAATATTGACACAGCAGCGTTGCGCGAGAACAAGTAATCGAGTAGATACAGTGTACCCTACTTCATGGCAGAATCTCTTTCCACATGCATTGACGGCATATGCGTTAACCATTGCCATCTCGACTATGGGGCGAGGTCGTTGCATGTTCGTTCATAATCAAGATTGTACATACAGATCGTATCGGAGATGGCATCGGAGCGCGGCGCGGTACGTCAACTAGTGGCTACTCGATGATGGACAACGCATCATGCACAGACACTGCTATCTACAGGTAGGTACATACGTAACTGACACGAAGAATGCTTCCTCGCGCACGATCCATGGCCGTCTCCCGCCTGCGGGAGGAATGGCAAAGCAACTCGCAGAGCTACCGTGCGGGAGGAAGGAGGCAGGAGAAGAGGTGAGCCGGTCCGACGACCTTCGCTAGGAGGGCCGAAGCAACGCCTGCGCTACCGTCTGTCTCGACTTCGCTGCTGAGTTGAAGGTGTGGTGTCGGAGGATCCGGAATCCAGTGCCGTTTCTGGTCAACAGAAATGGCAAAGCAACGTCTTCCTGGCGGAGGAAAGGCGATATTCCTTGGGGATGGCCACATGGACAGGTCGGGAGTCAAGATGTTGTAGAGAGTGGAGTCAAGATCGGGCCGGGGGAAGAAGATCGGTTGGAGATATCGGAATCCAATGCCCCTCCGATCAACGGAAGTAGCAGAGCAACGCTCCCCTCGCAAAGGAGTTCGCTATTCCTTGAGGATAATGGTGTTCACATGATGAGATGCAAGGTGTTGCCGAGGCGAGGTGGGAGTCGTTGTTAGAAGGCGCACGGGGATTGGCACACCGTGCACCGCACGGGGATTGGGACATCGTGCACCGCACGGGGATTGGGACACCGTGCACCGCACGGGAAAGAGCTGTACTCTGTGCATAGTACATAAACTGGTTGGTTAGCGCTTCTTGCCCATGCAACTGCCTCCCGGATATCACTTACAGATTAAGAGTCGGCTGCCCTACCTACAACAAGCCTGTCACCACCATGTCGACCGATTCTGCTACTCCCACTACGCTGTCGGCCGTGCCGAAGCTGCGCGGGAACGCCAACTACATCGAGTGGCGAGAAGCCATCGAGGAACAGTTGCTGGCTCATGACCTACTCGACATAGTCGAGGGAACGGAGGAAGAGCCATTCGGTCAGAAGGGTGTGAGGAAGAGGAGGGCGGGATCCGTCATGCCAACCGGTGGTACAGGGGACCCTGGGGATGCTCCCAAAGCTCTGTCAGCCGTGGAGGTGAAGCAGTGGAAGGACTGGTCGAAGCGTGAGTCCAAAGCCCAGGCTTGGCTTCGCATGACCTGCACGGAGGGACCAAAGCGTTCGATCATGGGGATGCTCTCTGCCCATGAGATGTGGTCCCACCTGGAGAACACTCACATGGTTCGTACCATTGAGCGACAGGGACAGCTTCTCCAAACCCTTGCCTCCCTCCGCCTCTTGTCAGCCAATTCGAAGGCGATGACGACGCATATGGAGTCGTTCCTTGTCACTCTCTCGAGGTATGAGACTGCGGGAGGAATCCTACCAGAGAGTCAGCAAATTGTTCTCTTCCTCAACAGTCTCCCGGCCGCCATGGAGCAGTGGAAGGACACCTATGCAGCGCTGGACGAATACCGACAGACCTGGGTTGAGCTCGAAAGGCTCTGGAACCGCAAGGTTGAGGACAAGGAGAGGTACGAAACCTCTAAGGGATCCCACTCGAATGGGGACGCATTGGCGACTCATGGAGGGAACCATGGCCAGAAAGGGAAGAAGACGGGAGAGAAGAAGGAGAAGAAGCAAAGGGACATGTCGAAGGTGAAATGCTGGACTTGCGAGAAGACCGGTCACTTCAAACGCGACTGCCCCGATGCCGAAGACTCGAGCAAGAAGGACAAGACGGACGGCCAGGCGAATGCTGCAGTAGAAGCGGAATTTGAGGCGTTTGTTGGCCAGGCCGTGCAAGATGCGACTGGACTCGACAGCGAATGGGTTATCGACAGTGGTGCGACTCACCATCTCTCGGGTGACCCAAAGGTCTTTGCTTCAAGGTCCGACTTGCCTGAGCCCTTCAGCTTCTCCCTGGCGGGACAGGGGTCTCTCACTGCCGAGCAGATGGGGGAAGTGCCTCTGCGTCTGCCATCCGGTCACGGACTCAGCCTTCAAAACGTCTACTTCACACCCAGTGCAAGGCTGAACCTGTTGTCGGCTAGCCGCCTGCTCTCTCGTGGTTGGACGATATCCCTAGCGCCCTCTGGTGGTCGGATCAGCAATGGAAAGGTCGATGTTCCGCTGGAAAAGCGAAAGGGGCTGTGGGTGCTCACCGCCAAGTCGGCGAATCAGGCAACCCATGGTCGCGTGCTTGTGACAACCGGTGGAGAGTCGCTTCATGCTGCACTGGGCCACATTCGAGGCAAGAAACTTGAGGACGCCGCGGCCCAAGCGGGCCTCAAGGTGGCTGATGTTATGCGATCGGCCGAAGGTTGCTCGACCTGCGCAGAGGCGAAGGCAACGAAACAACCGAAGGCGGGGACAAGTCCCCGGGGAGCATACGCCGGCGAGCTCGTCCATGTCGACATTGCGGGTCCATTCCAGCCTGCGAAGGCAGGCGAGGACCACTTCCTGGCTTTGGTCGACGACTGGAGCAAGATCAGCTTGGTGGTACCAATGGGCGGGAAGACTGAGGCCTACCGGCATTTGCGCGCATTCGTCTCGATCATGGCGCGTTTGGCTGCCCCTCGGGCTGTGCGGTTTGTGCGCAGCGACGGCGGTGGCGAGTTTGGCAGCCTGGAAGCCCAAGCTTGGTACCGGGAGACCGGAATACAGCACCAGGTGTCGCCGCCATACACACCTGAGCTCAATGGTGTAGTCGAGCGCTTTATGCGCACGGCGAAGGAGATGATCACGGCGATGCTGAAAGGGTCAGCCTTACCTCACGAGTACTGGACGCATGCGGCTCGGCATGCGGCGTGCATCATCATGAAGACGACAAAGGTGCAAGGGAAGACGGCATGGGAGAGACTCACTGGACGTGAACCGACCCTCCCGACAAGCCGTGTCTTCGGCCAGAGCATCACGGTCGCGATCCCGCGAGCGGTGCGAACCAAAGGGTCTCTCACCAACGCTCGCGGCGTCAGGGGGACGCTCCTGGGCCAGCGTTGGGATAGAGTTGGTTGGATAGTGGAGCTCGAGGATGGCAAGGTGATTGAGACCAAGGAGGTGAGTAAGACGACAACGAGCGCCGGCGACAGTGGCATTACGGGAGGATGGCGCCACATGGGCGCTATTCCCGTGTCGACACCGCAGACGGACACCGTACGTCTACCAAGCACCTCCTTCGACACCAATGACAGCGACCTTGACAACGGCTCCGTTGGGGACGAGGGGGACGAGGGAAACGGCGACGAGCAAGATGGGACCCAAGAGTACGTCCCCTCCGAAGCCAACGTCCATCGGCCGCCCCCAAGCCAAGATATTGCAACCCAACCGACGGCAACATCGGCCCCTCCTCGCATTCGACACGGCTGGACCTACGAGGTGCGCACGCCGGAGACGCAGCGCAATGCCATTGAGGTCGAGATTCTGCCGACCCGCACGCGCAGCGGACGCACTGGCAATAGTGGCGAGGCGAATTGGCTCAACTGGCAAGGTCCCGAAGCGGAAGAGCACCATCTAGCGTCTTCTGCAGCTATGGCATTGGTGATGACCAACCTCGATGACGAGCCCGCCAACCCGCACGAGGCCAAGCGCACTGGCGAGGCAAAGCAGTGGCTCGAAGCCATGGCAAGCGAGATCGCCAACATCGAGAGTAAGGGCACCTGGAGAGAGGTAGTGGTTCCCGAGAACCGCACACCCATTGGTGTCCGTTGGGTCTTTAAGAGAAAGAGGGACGAGAAGGGTCAGGTGGTGAGATGGAAGGCTCGCATCGTCGCCAAAGGGTATAGTCAAGTCCCCGGTGTCGACTTCGAGCAGACCTACGCCCCCGTCGGTCGCACAACATCCCTGCGCATCCTACTCACCCTCGCAGCCCAAAGGGATTTGGAATTGCGACAGGCCGATGTCGAGGGTGCATATCTCAACGGTACGTTGGAGGAAGAGATCTACATGGCCTTCCCTGAGGGCTACAAGCCCAAGAACGACCACGCCACAGGCCTGCGACTCGTCAAGTCGCTGTATGGCCTCAAGCAGTCCGGACGGGCTTGGTGGATCGAACTCGGCACCGCCCTTGCGGGTGTTGGGTTCAAGAAGCTCGAATCGGACTGGGGTCTCTACTACAGAGCAGCGACCATGTTAGAAGGCGCACGGGGATTGGCACACCGTGCACCGCACGGGGATTGGCACACCGTGCACCGCACGGGGATTGGGACACCGTGCACCGCACGGGGATTGGGACATCGTGCACCGCACGGGGATTGGGACACCGTGCACCGCACGGGAAAGAGCTGTACTCTGTGCATAGTACATAAACTGGTTGGTTAGCGCTTCTTGCCCATGCAACTGCTTCCCGGATATCACTTACAGATTAAGAGTCGGCTGCCCTACCTACAACAAGCCTGTCACCACCATGTCGACCGATTCTGCTACTCCCACTACGCTGTCGGCCGTGCCGAAGCTGCGCGGGAACGCCAACTACATCGAGTGGCGAGAAGCCATCGAGGAACAGTTGCTGGCTCATGACCTACTCGACATAGTCGAGGGAACGGAGGAAGAGCCATTCGGTCAGAAGGGTGTGAGGAAGAGGAGGGCGGGATCCGTCATGCCAACAGGTGGTACAGGGGACCCTGGGGATGCTCCCAAAGCTCTGTCAGCCGTGGAGGTGAAGCAGTGGAAGGACTGGTCGAAGCGTGAGTCCAAAGCCCAGGCTTGGCTTCGCATGACCTGCACGGAGGGACCAAAGCGTTCGATCATGGGGATGCTCTCTGCCCATGAGATGTGGTCCCACCTGGAGAACACTCACATGGTTCGTACCATTGAGCGACAGGGACAGCTTCTCCAAACCCTTGCCTCCTTCCGCCTCTTGTCAGCCAATTCGAAGGCGATGACGACGCATATGGAGTCGTTCCTTGTCACTCTCTCGAGGTATGAGACTGCGGGAGGAATCCTACCAGAGAGTCAGCAAATTGTTCTCTTCCTCAACAGTCTCCCGGCCGCCATGGAGCAGTGGAAGGACACCTATGCAGCGCTGGACGAATACCGACAGACCTGGGTTGAGCTCGAAAGGCTCTGGAACCGCAAGGTTGAGGACAAGGAGAGGTACGAAACCTCTAAGGGATCCCACTCGAATGGGGACGCATTGGCGACTCATGGAGGGAACCATGGCCAGAAAGGGAAGAAGACGGGAGAGAAGAAGGAGAAGAAGCAAAGGGACATGTCGAAGGTGAAATGCTGGACTTGCGAGAAGACCGGTCACTTCAAACGCGACTGCCCCGATGCCGAAGACTCGAGCAAGAAGGACAAGACGGACGGCCAGGCGAATGCTGCAGTAGAAGCGGAATTTGAGGCGTTTGTTGGCCAGGCCGTGCAAGATGCGACTGGACTCGACAGCGAATGGGTTATCGACAGTGGTGCGACTCACCATCTCTCGGGTGACCCAAAGGTCTTTGCTTCAAGGTCCGACTTGCCTGAGCCCTTCAGCTTCTCCCTGGCGGGACAGGGGTCTCTCACTGCCGAGCAGATGGGGGAAGTGCCTCTGCGTCTGCCATCCGGTCACGGACTCAGCCTTCAAGACGTCTACTTCACACCCAGTGCAAGGCTGAACCTGTTGTCGGCTAGCCGCCTGCTCTCTCGTGGTTGGACGATATCCCTAGCGCCCTCTGGTGGTCGGATCAGCAATGGAAAGGTCGATGTTCCGCTGGAAAAGCGAAAGGGGCTGTGGGTGCTCACCGCCAAGTCGGCGAATCAGCCAACCCATGGTCGCGTGCTTGTGACAACCGGTGCAGAGTCGCTTCATGCTGCACTGGGCCACATTCGAGGCAAGAAACTTGAGGACGCCGCGGCCCAAGCGGGCCTCAAGGTGGCTGATGTTATGCGATCGGCCGAAGGTTGCTCGACCTGCGCAGAGGCGAAGGCAACGAAACAACCGAAGGCGGGGACAAGTCCCCGGGGAGCATACGCCGGCGAGCTCGTCCATGTCGACATTGCGGGTCCATTCCAGCCTGCGAAGGCAGGCGAGGACCACTTCCTGGCTTTGGTCGACGACTGGAGCAAGATCAGCTTGGTGGTACCAATGGGCGGGAAGACTGAGGCCTACCGGCATTTGCGCGCATTCGTCTCGATCATGGCGCGTTTGGCTGCCCCTCGGGCTGTGCGGTTTGTGCGCAGCGACGGCGGTGGCGAGTTTGGCAGCCTGGAAGCCCAAGCTTGGTACCGGGAGACCGGAATACAGCACCAGGTGTCGCCGCCATACACACCTGAGCTCAATGGTGTAGTCGAGCGCTTTATGCGCACGGCGAAGGAGATGATCACGGCGATGCTGAAAGGGTCAGCCTTACCTCACGAGTACTGGACGCATGCGGCTCGGCATGCGGCGTGCATCATCATGAAGACGACAAAGGTGCAAGGGAAGACGGCATGGGAGAGACTCACTGGACGTGAACCGACCCTCCCGACAAGCCGTGTCTTCGGCCAGAGCATCACGGTCGCGATCCCGCGAGCGGTGCGAACCAAAGGGTCTCTCACCAACGCTCGCGGCGTCAGGGGGACGCTGGCCCAGGGAATCGGACTGGGGTCTCTACTACAGAGCAGCGACCAGTGACTATGGCGAGGCCTTTCTCCTGGCTTATGTGGACGACATCCTCATCGCAGCGACCGCGAGCAAGACGATCGACCACATCATGGCTGCCCTCAAGGATCGCTGGAAGATGACGGAAATGGGCGAGGTGCGTATGATCCTCGGCATGCGTGTGGATCGGGACCGCCCCTCTCGCACTGTCACCCTCTCGCAGCCTGCTTATGTGGATAAGCTACTCGAGCGCTTCACCCCGTCGGGCAAGAAGAGATCAACACCTCTCGCGATCCTCAAAAGGCTGGGACCAGAGTACCTGGCGGCGGCCAAGGAAGAAAAGGAAGCAGGAGGAGCAGGGGGAGCGGACAAGGTACGCTATCAAGAGATCGTGGGATCCCTGCAGTGGATCGCCACCTGCACTCGCCCCGACCTCGCATTTGCCGCATCCTGGCTCGCTCGGTACACCAGTGCCCCCACCGCCGGTCACCTCAAGGTTGCTCTCGAGGTAATCGATCACCTCGGAAGCACCCGCAACATGCGCCTCACCTTAGGCGGCAAGACGGCAAAAGCAGAGCTAGAGGGTTGGGTGGATGCAGACTGGGGAGGCTGTCACGACACTCGAAGGTCAACCACTGGGCACATCTTCATGCTCGGCGGCTCTGCAATCGTGTGGACATCCCGCAGACAAGCTACGGTGGCCTCGTCGACAGTTGAGGCTGAGTATGTGGCGGTGTCAGAAGCTGCTCGTGAAGCGGTGTGGCTCAAGGGACTCTTGGACGAGCTGGGTGTAACCCCCAAGGAACCCACTCCCCTGTGGTGCGACAACCAGGGTGCGATACGACTTGCACGGAACCCAGGTACTCACCGACGCACCAAGCACATTGCTATAAGGTGGCACCTCATTCGGGAACTCATTGAGGACGGTGTGGTTCGGCTTGGATACGTCCCCACCGCTTCTCAAGTGGCGGATATCTTCACCAAGGCCCTCCTTCCTGCGCCCCATCGCTCGCTTCGAGCCAGTCTCGGTCTGGTCCTCGACGGCGAGGACGCAGACCTCGAGGGGGAGTGTTAGAAGGCGCACGGGGATTGGCACACCGTGCACCGCACGGGGATTGGCACACCGTGCACCGCACGGGGATTGGGACATCGTGCACCGCACGGGGATTGGGACACCGTGCACCGCACGGGAAAGAGCTGTACTCTGTGCATAGTACATAAACTGGTTGGTTAGCGCTTCTTGCCCATGCAACTGCCTCCCGGATATCACTTACAGTCGTCGAGTCGATGCTGTGGACATGGTGTGTCGACGTTGTGTGGAGAGAACAGGGCCGGCGGTGATAACATGTTGCCGAGCAAGAAGGAAACCAAGGCGAGCGGAAACCGGGGCTGAGTCGTGCGAGAGAGAAGAAAACCGTGAACGAGCCGATGTACACAGTTGAGTTGTCGTGTTTGCGAGTGGTCGACTGAATGCAGATAGGATTGAATGGCGGATCGATTGGTACGCGAGCGATAATATACTTGCGCTTGCTCGATGAGACCGCGAATATCACAGACCGTCGGACGATGCGGTTCGAGTCGGGGCTTGATAATCGACAAGGGCATGGACAGTGTCGGGGTGGATTGACATGTGTGGACTGAGGCGTCGAGGAAGGTATCGATGTCGCCGCCCTTGGAGGTGAGGTGGTTGTCTAAAATAGTTGATCATTTAAAAGATGTCTACCTCATGCAGTTTCGCAGTGCTCACCCATCTTAAGCTCTACCCGTCGACCCCGGGCTCGAGCCACTACCACCTCTTGTGGCGACCGCCAATGCGTGAACGAGCTGTGAGTTGTTTCTGCGGAGTGTCAGACGACTCAAGTCCTAAGAGTTGAATGCGCAGCCGAACTCACTCTCGCAGCTGTTCGAGCTCGCGCTTGTGCGCTTCATCCTGCTGAAGAAGGTATCTGTTTGCCGACTCGATCTGCTGGACATGTGCTACAGCTGCTTCACGTCAGCGTCGTTTCCATACCTGATATTTGGAGATTCGGACTCGCCTCTGTCAAGCAGGTTCGATTTGGACGCGCGCTGGTTGCTGGGAGGCAACGCGTCTCGGAGTCTGGTGAAACCTTGTCGCAGCTCGTCTCGGCGTCTCTGCAATAGCGTTCCCTGTCAGCGAGTAGCCCTGCGGGTGAACCACGGCAACGACAAGAGGTCGCGCACCGACGACGCGCTCACCTGCTCCGACTCGATGCGCGTCTTGCGTATCTCGTCTTTGCGGGGCTCGACGGGGACGCGTGCGTCCATATTGCTGAGGCGTCAGTTTGCGTACGAAACCATACGCAGCGATGTACGCAGCGATGCTCTTGCTCCCGCTCTTGACGGTGCTGACACTCACTTGTCGGTGGGCTCAAGACCGAGCCCTGATGGACGACTGCTGGAGGAAGGAAGCTCGTCTTCGCCTTCCGCGTCGCTCGAGCCACCTTCGTCCTCTTCTTCCTTGTCACGCTTGACCGACGCCGAAGTGTGCGCCCTAGGCCTCGCCTTCGGTCGCATGCCGGGGAAGGGCCTCGGTCTTGTGGGAGCGGAGTGGGGCGTGGGGACTGGATATGGAAAGCCTCCTACCATGCCCATCATCGTGGCCCCTGAAGGAGGGCTGACGTTGGAGAGATTACTGATGCTGGTGAGGGGCGTGCTGGTATAGATCGACTGGTTGGGGAGCGGGTAGGCACTCCACCCCTGAGGCGATGTGTCGGATAGGCTGGCGCCTGGAATGGACATTGGAGAGACGAGGGAAGGCGAGACTGCCGAGGGAGAATTGGTGTGAGCTCCGAGTCGGCTGCTCGTGGACCCGGGCGGGGAGAGCGAGAAAGAAGGAGATGTCGGTCGCGGTACTTCCGGCGAGCGACTGAGGCGATTGCTCCGTGGCCCATCTGTCTCGTCAGCCATGGAGGAGTCAATCCTGCGGCAAGAAGGAGAGGACCCACGTTGCCTGTAGGGGTGGTAGGATCCCGAGAAGGATTGCGATTGCTGAGTATGATGGATGTGCTGTCCCGTGTGCTCGAATGGATTGTATAGAGGCACTCCCGAGGGTAGCGTATATTGCGTTGGGACTTGTCCGGCTTGCTGCGAAGTGTCGCCGAGGGAGAGGGTGGACATGGGGAACGTCGCTGAAGGAGGCGGTGCTGGAGCGGCGTCAGCGAGAGAACATGGCTTGCTCACATGTACAGCCAGCAGATTGATGAACCCGAGGCAGGCATGCTTGAAACGACTCACACTGCGCGTGGACGAGGTGTTGCGTGTCCACCTGGTCCTCGTGCACTTGTGGCCGAGGATGGATGGGCGACATGTGACTTTGTTCTCCTTGCATGTTGGGGCTGCCCGTGAAATACTCGAACGAGTAGTCGTTCATAACTGCTCACATCAGCGACTGGGTCGTGCTCGGATCGATGCTCGAGGGCGAGCCAAAGCCGGAGAGCGCGAGAGAGACGGAGGGAGACGTACAGCTGAACGACGAGTCGAGGGGGTCTTCTTCGAGTCGGCCAGAGAAGGAAGATTCGGGGAGGTGTTGGAGGCTAGG
Source organism: Saitozyma podzolica (assembly GCA_003942215.1). Lineage (NCBI taxonomy): Eukaryota > Fungi > Basidiomycota > Tremellomycetes > Tremellales > Trimorphomycetaceae > Saitozyma > Saitozyma podzolica. The sequence continues at coordinate 656,030 of RSCD01000014.1, forward strand.
TCGAGGAGAGAACGGGGTGTTCATTTTTTCAGCGATTCACCTCCGATTGCTCTGTACGGAGGATCAGCGCTGTGCACATGCATCGCTCCCGGTGGGTCTGATCGGGGCGCGAGGAGAAGGGAGAGGCATGATGGCATGATGCGGAGGTGGGAACGACGATGCTTGACTCACGATGATGATGATGGTGATGATCGTCCACCGTAACGTGTGGTGGGTCTGGTGGTGTTTGATGTCGTGTATGCGTGTGGTCGGTGTCGGCCACTCGTCAGGGTTCGTGCGGGTCGTTTGTCGTTTGTCGTTTGTCGTTACTCGTGGGTGGGTCGTATGGTCGTTCTTTGTCGTGCGTTGCGTTTCGTGAAGACAAAAAGAGAGCAGAGCAAATAGAGCCGTTGATGGGTATGCCAGGGGTACACCGAAACAACAAAAGCCGATGAGAGTGAAGAGCAGAGAGAGAGAGAAGAGAAAAGAGAGAGAAGAGAAAAGAGAGAGAAGAGAAGAGGCTCTGGAGACGAAACAGACCAAACCAGTGCAGCCAGACCGGTGTTCTGGTGGCAAGATCTAGCTAGTATGAGAACAGGCGAGATGCTGACCTTGACCGAGCCAGACAAAGACGTAGAGAAACGAGACGGACACACGAGACCAGACGAGATGTAACGAACGCGACGAGACGAGACGATACGGGACGAGACGAACCGAGACGCGATGCGATGAGATGGAGAGACTGATCAGAGACCCAAAAACCCTGATGCGGAGATGAAACCGTGAAGCCGAGAGACTGAGATCGAGAGAGAGAGAGAGAGAGAGAAAGAAAGATGCGAGAACTGAGGAAGAAGATCGAACGGGGTTGGGTGTCTGGATATACATATGACGCGGTGAGCGGAGCATTGGCCACCCGCCTAACCCATCGGCCGACTCACCTCACTCTGTTTGGGGACACGACACGTTCCTGTGTGCAGGCTAGTCCAGTCCGGCGGACGTTGAGAAGCAAGACTTGCAAGCTTTGATGACTTCTATGCTCCGATGTTTCCCGATAGCGCCCGCCGGCGTCCGCTTGGCGATGGGATGGCCGTAGCCGTAGCACGCCGGGCGCGCCGATCAAAGCGGTGCCGAGGTCAGCAGGGCGTAGGACGAGTCAACGGCGACACACACAATCACAGGGATAGTGTGGACATGATCAGCGGCAGCACCCCTTCACCACCCCGTGGTGGCACCACATCAGTCATTCGCGTCACTCGGTCATGCTTGATGCCTGCCTGATTCGCCCGCAGCTCCTTCATACGGGCCCTTGGCTGGATCTACTCCGTCTCTTGGAGATGGGAGAGGCCGAGAAGGAGAAGAACCACGAATTAGCGAGCAGAAGAGAAAGAGATGCTCGCAACAATGACATCGCGAGGCAAGGCGCGTCGCGGGGTCAATAACGGCGCCGCAAGGGCGGTGCGGTGTGGTCAGGGTGCATCAGCCTCGTGTTCGAGATCGATCTTCCTGCCTGGCGACGGCGACGCAGTCAGCAGCTACCACAGCGGTATCACCGCCAACTTCCAATGACCGTGTTGAAACGCGCGCCCTCGGGCGTGTGCATGTTGTCAGGTGTGGTGTGATGTCGTGATCTGTCGCGCGCATTGTCTGTTCTTGAGATGAATAGGATCGTCAGTCGTTCTCAAGTCTTCACGGGGGTTGGATCACCAGGGGAGTAGAAGGAACATTCACATTGTCCGCGACCGTCGACAAAGAACGCGCCTTTTGACGTGTCTGGACGTCATGAAACCCTCAGGAACGGATAGGCAAGTGTCCTTTGGTTCGGGCGGGCGCTCGTTCGGACTGCTCACTCGGTGGCAGTTGTCCTCGGGTCCCGACTGGTCATTCCACGCCTCGATCCATCGCCCTGCGCGCGTCTCTAAGCAACCGCAAGTCGAGGCAGCTGCCGATGCATGCAGTTGCGATGGATTCAAGCGGTCGAACCGTTGAGCCGCAGGGGTAACTCGGCCGAGAGGCGACCAAAGCCTGTGCGGCATTGTCGGCAATTTAGCGCCGAAAGGTAAGCGGTGATAAGGGCAGTTTGTAATGACGTGTAATGAACGGTGCCACGGAGATGGACGGGTTTTATCGGCGGTTTACGATTGACCAACGAGAAGGCAGCTGTTGGGAAATCGACGTCAGGAGGGACGCTCGCTGCTCCTCCCTCGCTCCTTACCCTGCACTACCACCCCCCCGCCCACTCTCTTTCTTTCCCTCCCATTGCATCCTTCTCTTCTTTTTCCATTCTCAACTTCTGTTGACAGTCACCTCAACCGACCACTGTCCCGTCTCAGAGGGCAAGTCTGACGAGTCAACCGTCCCGCCTCTCCTCACCTCCCTCCTCTCCTCCGTGCATAGCCCGCCCGCAGACAAAACGCAATGTCTTCCAGCCGATTGGTGTCCTCCCCGCTCCTCCGGGGCGCGGCTGGCCTTCGCCAGTCGATGCTCGCTCGCTCAATGGCCACCGTCCAGTCGTCCATCGGCGACAAAAAGGTGCCCATGAGCAACCTCGAGTCGGGCAAGTTTGTCAACTACCAGCGTATCGAGGACAACCTCCAGGTCGTTCGCTCCAGGTGAGTTGATAGCGCTCAACCCGGCTCCATCGCTCTACCACGAATGTCAATCAGTCACGTGGGTACGACATCCGGCGCGAATTGGTCGCTCCATGAGCGTACACCACGCCCTGCCACCCCTCTCGCGAGTGATCACATTCGCGGAGGTTGATATCGCGGTCGCGCCGGCAGTCGTGCTGCGGCAGACGTCACCGCATCTTTCGCGTTTCGTCGTGTTCTCCTGATTCGTTGTGTTCTCCGTGTCACCCGCTGACGTGCCTTCCCCTCACCCCAGGCTGAACCGCCCGCTCACCCTCGCCGAGAAGATCGTCTACGGTCATCTCGACAACCCTCATGAGCAGGAGATTGAGCGTGGTGTCTCGTACCTCAAGCTCCGCCCTGACGTGAGCGACACCACCCCTCCCCATGCCGAGGGCGACGGCTAACTCTTTCATTAGCGCGTCGCATGCCAGGATGCCACCGCCCAGATGGCTATCCTCCAGTTCATGTCCGCCGGTCTCCCCCAGACCGCCGTCCCCACCTCTGTGCACTGCGACCATCTCATCCAGGCCCAGGTCGGAGGCGAGAAGGATCTTGCCCGCGCCATCGACATCAACAAGGAGGTCTACGACTTCCTTGCCACCGCGTGTGCCAAGTACGGCATTGGCTTCTGGAAGCCTGGATCTGGTATCATGTGCGTTGTCTTTAATAACGACTTTTTTGGCATCTTGCTGATTATCCTAGCCACCAGATCATCCTTGAGAACTACGCCCTCCCCGGTCTCATGATGATCGGTACCGACTCGCACACCCCCAACGCCGGTGGTCTCGGTATGGTCGCCTGCGGTGTTGGTGGTGCCGACGCTGTCGACGTCATGGCCAACATTCCTTGGGAGCTCAAGGCCCCCAAGGTCATCGGTGTCTACCTCGACGGCAAGATGAGCGGATGGACCACTCCCAAGGGTGAGTCAAGATCCTGCTTGTCATATGCGATAACGGGACTGATTCCGCCCAGACGTCATCCTCAAGGTCGCTGGCATCCTCACCGTCAAGGGCGGTACCGGCGCCATCATCGAGTACCACGGTCCCGGTGTCGAGTCGCTCTCGTGCACGGGTATGGCCACCATCTGTAACATGGGTGCCGAGATCGGTGCGACCACTTCGCTCTTCCCCTTCAACTACCGCATGTCCAAGTACCTCGAGGCTACCGGCCGTGCCCCCCAGGCCCGCTACGCCGAGGAGTTCAACCACAACCTCCAGCCCGACAAGGACTGCGAGTACGACCAGCGCATCGAGATTGTGAGTGGCGCGGACCTGCTCGGAAAAACGGGGGAGAGGCCGTGCTGACATCGGGTAGAACCTCAACGAGCTTGAGCCCCACATCAACGGTCCCTTCACCCCTGACCTTGCCACCCCGATCTCCAAGTTCGCCGCCGAGGTCAAGAAGCACTCGTGGCCCTCTGAGCTCAAGGTCGGTCTCATCGGCTCGTGCACCAACTCGTCGTACGAGGACATGTCCCGATCCGCCTCGATTGCCCGAGAGGCCGCCTCGCACGGTCTCAAGGCCAAGTCGGCTTTCACCATCACCCCCGGTTCCGAGCAGGTCCGCGCCACTATCGCCCGTGACGGCTTCATCGAGGCCTTTGAGGACATTGGTGGTGTCGTCCTCGCCAACGCCTGTGGCCCGTGTATCGGTCAGTGGGACCGTAAGGACGTCAAGAAGGGCGAGGTCAACTCGATCCTCTCCTCGTACAACCGAAACTTCACTGGCCGTAACGACGCCAACCCTGCTACCCACGCCTTTGTCACCTCGCCCGACCTCGTCACCGCCCTCGTCTTCGCCGGCGACCTCACCTTCAACCCCTTGACCGACTCGCTCAAGGGCGCCGACGGCAAGGAGTTCAAGTTCTCGGAGCCTTCCGGCCACGAGCTCCCCGCCAAGGGCTACGACCCGGGAGAGAACACCTTCCAGGCCCCTCCCGAGAACTCGGCCTCGGTCCAGGTCGCCGTGAACCCCAACTCGGACCGACTTCAGCTCCTCAAGCCCTTCCCTGCATGGGACGGCAAGGACATTGTGGACGCCCCCGTCCTTATCAAGGCCCAGGGCAAGTGCACCACCGACCACATCTCGGCTGGTGGACCTTGGCTCAAGTACCGTGGTCACCTCGAGAACATCTCCCGTGAGTCGGCGACGGCGACGGCGACGGCTTCCAGTGCTGACGACTCGCAGAGAACTGCTTGATCGGCGCCATCAACGCCGACAACGGTGAGGCCAACAAGGTCCTCAACCAGGAGACTGGCGAGTTCGGTGCCGTCCCCACCGTTGGCGCGTGAGTACCGATTCGACACCCGGCTGTTGCTCCAGCTGATCATCTTGCTTAGTTACTACCGTGACCACGGCATCCCATGGGTCGTTGTCGGTGACGAGAACTACGGCGAGGGCTCTTCCCGAGAACACGCCGCTCTCGAGCCCCGATTCCTCGGTGGCCGTGCCGTCCTCTGCCGATCTTTCGCCCGTATCCACGAGACCAACCTGAAGAAGCAGGGTATGCTCCCCCTGTGGTTCAAGAACCCTGCCGACTACGACAAGATCTCTGGTACCGACAAGGTCTCCATCCTCGACCTGCAGAGCTTCAAGCCCGGACAGGACATCAAGATTGAGATCAAGCACAAGGACGGCTCCAAGGAGCAGATCCTCGCCACCTCGTCGATCAACGAGGGACAGTGGGGCTGGTTCAAGGCTGGTTCGGGTGAGTGGCACCGGAACGGACCGGACATTAGTCATTGTCATGACTGACGTTGTTTAGCCCTCAACATGATGGCCGCTGCCGCCAAGAAGGCATAAGCCCGACGATGGACAGGCTTCTCGTCCTAGTGTAGTGTGCTTTAATGTCGTTGTGGGAGGATGGATCATTCGCGGAGAAGGAGGAGGTGGGAGCGTATGCGTTGTTGGCGGAGGATCACGAGAGGAGGACCGTTTCGAGACCCGTTTTCTCGTCTTTTCCCGTTGTTCGAGCGGACCGGAAACGAAGGTCCATGTTGACCGATGCAGCATTATGACTCAACGAGTGTGCAGCCCACTGAGATGCGGCCGGCAGAACATTCGTGTACTTCTGATATCGATCCTATCTCTACTGCGTCCAGCGCAGTCTACGTGGTCCGCAAGCTCTTTCTGCATCTGAGGAATCGCGCCTTGTCCCCTTCGAATCTAAGCGGTATGCGTGTGCGTTGCGCCGGCATGCTCTGGGGCCGCGGACTGGACCAGGCTGGAATAACATCTCGGTCAGCTTCTGAAATCTCCTTCGTGCGAACTCCAGGGTCGACCCACTCTTTGCCGATGGTGTGCGGCATGTGCTTGTGTTTCGCCAGAACCCTCTCGATGGCATCGAGACCGCGGTCGAGGACCTCGATCTTGGGTCCGAAAGAGAGACGGACAAAGTGGTGGCATGGCGAGTGGAAGAGGTTTCGCTGGAGACGAGGCCGGCGTCAGTGTGTGGGCGTGGCGTTGTGTGGGAGGAGATGCGTATGGGCGAAGATAGGCCTTTCGACAGGGCTGGAGAAGGAGGTATCTGGGCACGAGGAGGAGCATGACATACCCGCTGAGAAGGGTTGATATCGAAGAAGAGACCGGGTACGCAGATCGTCTTCTCCTGCTCAACGTTGGTCAGCGCCTAGCCCGCACGCTGCCCGATACCGCTGTCGCTGTGAAAGCGGTAGCAATTGCCACTCGCCTTGAGTAACTCCTCGAAGAACACGAGGCCGTTGTTCAGCGGCGCCTCCAGCGGAGATAGGTCAAGCCAGATGTAGAACGTAGCGGTGGGAGCCACAGTGACGGGCAGGCCCATCTTCTCGAGGCGGGAGAGGACGTGGTCCCGCTTCGTACGGAAGGCCTTCTGCAGCGAAATCTGAAAGGGCGCGGCGCGTCTCAGTGGAAGGTAATCGCGGATCTCTGAGTGATATGGGAGGTGTGGTCTCACCTTGTCTTGCTGCACACGAGACGGCTCGAGCAGGGGGATCGCGGCCATCTGCAACCTGTATTGGGATTCAGTCGAGGTGAGACTGGGACTGGTGACGAGGTGGGATGCTGGGCTGGTCGCAGAGGGAGAGGGGATGGAGAAAGACATGGACTCACGGGTGGGACGCCCCGCCATCGAGGAAGCTACCAGACTGGGAGATGGCAGAGATGGCGCTCTTTGGCCCGACCACCTGATACCGGCGTCAGTTTGATGCACCCCTCGCCGCCGTCACACTCTAGTATCGATGGACTCACCCAGCAGACTCGCCAGCCCGGCAGGCTGTGTCCTGTCAATACGACCCATGGGCGAAGCCAAATCCTGTCACCGCGCTCACCGGAAACCCTTGGTCAGACCGTTGATGATCACCACCGGATCCTCGTTGACGTCTTCGACATACGACGCGCCGCTCAGGCTGTAGCCGAGGTCCTTGTCGTCGTCGGGGTATTGATACCTTGTACGACTCAGCGGGGCTTGCGGCGGCGGTGGGTCCTCTCCCGCGGGAGACACGGGAGGTTGCGTGCACATACCAGCTGTAAAACTCGTCGAGAATGATGGTCGTCTTGTCGCGGCTGAGGTGGACTAGGTCGGATAGGTCCTCGCCTGCGATGCATTGGCCTGTCGGGTTGCGAGCTGTTCGGGGACGTCAGTCGAGTAGAGAGCACAGCCACCGGGTTCAGACAGAGCGGGTCGTGGCGAATGTATCGCGTACGGTTCGACGCGACGACGACGCTCAGACTGAGGTTGCTGATCTCCTTCTTGAGCTGCAGCTGGGTCAGTGGTGAATCGGGTGCTTGACGATGCATGGGTCGGTGTTCGACTCGCCTGATCAATGTTGAGCTTGTACTTGTCCTGCTCAAGTCGACGACGTCAGCGCTGTTGTTCGCAAAGTCGTGGCGGGGGAGGATGATACGTGAGCCTGACGGGCGATGGTGGGTGCGACGGGAATGGGCTATGGGCTGGCGGCCTAACTTGCCTTGGCATCCAAAGCAGTAGGGATGGGTACGAGTCGCTTGAACACGGACAGGACTTCGGAGTAGGTAGTATCTGTCGTTGCATCATCAGCGCTGAATCGCGTCTCGCACCTTCTACGCACATTCTGGGATCTGATATCCTGCCAGGCATCAGTCAATCCCAGCGTAATCATGTTCTGATTCTGACGTGTCGGACTCACCAGTGTATACATCCCCCTGCACCATGTCAGCGAGAACCGATGCCTGCGCGGAGAAGAAGTCGCACGATGACAGCGGCCACACGGGCCATGCCCGCTCGTCCACCAGGGACGATGCAGACGTTTTCATAAGTGTACTGGCTCTCCTTTCCCTGTCGGTATTCGGTGTTGTACAAGTGCTGGTGGACACGTCAGGATCAAACTCCGGGTAACTCGGTACTATTGTTCTAGGAAGATGCGGTGATCAATCCACTCACAGCCACGGCTTCACGGAGCTCCTTGACACCCACGGTGGGGCTGTACTCGTTGATGTCCTCGCCCCACTGCGTGAGGTCGATGACCTTGGGCCGAGGCGGTCCACCCGGAAGATCTCCGACCTGATCATCAGATACACGAACAACGTGAGAGGGAGGGTGAGGCGAGACGCGAAGGGTGAGCATCTCCAGCTGGTGAGGAATAGCGAGCCGACTCACTTCGGGGGCACCCTGACCCAGGTTGGCCCACTCCGGGTCAGTCTGGCTGAACCCGTTTGCTTGAGCGCTGCGAACATCAGTGATCGGGATATGGCGTCCAGACGGCGGCCACAACGGTGTCTACGAACCGGTCGGTGCAGTAGATGACGCCTGCAGAACCGTCTCAGCAAGGTACAGACTTATGAGTGGATAATGAACAAGGATCGAACACTGACCTGTCGCGCCGGGATGTTTGATGCCTGGACTGTGATATTTCAGCCTGACTTCTCACTCCATTCCGACCCAAGGGTCACCATGATGTCCTCACATCGGCTCGTCTTCGGGCGCTCGCTGCGTGTATCATCAATGACCGCTCCCACTGGTGTGAAACGTCGCTCCCCACTCACCTGGTTACCGACGTATTGCCTGAGGATCTGAATCGCCGTCAGCACTGCTCAGTTGCGAGAGCGGGGAGCCAGCCCACCTGATGCGCTTCGGAGTGAGCCTCCTCAGCACCTCGCTTGATCTCCTTGGGTGCATCCTTGGCCAAGCCGAGAGCATCGCTCGCCACGTTCTTGACCGCGTCCATGGTGGTGATCGTCCTGCTAGCACGAATTGTCTCGGGTCCAGCAGTCGTTGCAGTCACGCCTAGCTGAGCAAGCTCCTGAAGATGAAGAAGAAGAACAACATCGCGACCTCGCTCTGGAGGGGAACGCTGGCTGCTCAACGCTCAAAATAGCTGACACGCTCGACGACACCTCTGTCGTCACCCACCCCACGTCCGGTGCCTGAGGCTGAGGCCAGCATGCGAAGCGTGTTATTGCTGATACATGCAGGAAAGTGCGCCTCGCTCAGAGTATGTACATCGTGCGACGGAGGCTAGTATGTGTGTGACATGCATCGGACGCGCGAAAAAGACGAGAACGCGAAATGAGGAAACGAGAGAGAGGCATTGGCTTGTAGCGTTCTACTGGGCGTACTGTGGGATCGTCAGCTGGGACCGATCGCATCGGTGGAGCAAGGCGCTTGCTCGCTCGACGCCACCACAGCGTTCAACTCACCTTCTGGGTGTACTCTGCGGCCTTCCTGTCGTACCCGCTGCGGTCGGTACGGTATTGCTCGGCCTGAGGTCCGCGTCAGTCTCCACTTTCCGCTCCAACAAAGCCACCCTTGGGTATCAAGGAGGCGTGACGTACAATCGAAGACACGAGTGGGTCGTCAGGGTTAGGGTTCTCAATCAGGTCGTACAGCGCGACGAAGACTGCACGGTTGAATCAGCTCGTGCTCCCGCTTCATCGACACAGGATGCAACACCGCAACCGCAGCGAAGACCCACCCATGTGCATCTTGGTCGAGGGTTTCCATTCTTCGGCCTTGAGCATGCCCATGCAGATGCTTCGACGGGGTCAGCTAGAGTGTCCAAGCACGTCCGAGCACAGACTCGTGCCTTCTCGCTCGTGAGGCCAAGCGCCAAGACTTGGACATACCTCCCGTCGCTGTCAATGTTGGGGTGATACAGCTTGGTCTTGAATTTGATCTAGGCAAAGTGAGCTATTCGCCGCACGAAAGACCCTCACTCAACAGCTTGAGGGCCGTGAGGTCCTCTACTGCAGGATCAGCAAGCTCACCAGAGGCGCCTTAAAGGGGTACTCCAACCCAAACTCCACGTTCAGCTTGAACTTGCCTCCGTGGTACGGCGACGGCCTTGGCTAGCAACGGGGTCAGCTCCAGTACCGTCCGCATGATATCTATGGGTCTCCCGCAGAGATGACAGAAGGACGGAAGACGGTGCTTACAGGCCCGTGAATGGTCACTTCCCACTGGGACATGTTGACCTCGTTGGGCTGCACGGAGATGTTCGCGGGAGGATCGTTCATGAGCTCCGCGAGCTCCTGCGGGGAACGAGTCAGCTGGTAGCGAGCGAGATACCGGGGCTCCATAGGGCCCAGTTTCCGGCCAGAAAGAATCTAGCTGGAGGACCCACCTTCTGGACACGCCTGGTGGAAGCCATGATGGAGAGCACAGAATGGTCGGCTGGTCGAGGGGTATGCGAAGGTGCGTAGGATCGAGGGACGTGAAGACTCGTCTACTGCTGGAGAGACGATGGCCGGACACTTGCTAACAGCCGTGCAAGCGAGTCGACTGCTTGCCTGCAGTTGTCGATATGGTGAACACGTTGAGCTCGAGGAGAGGGAAGATCAAAAGGCGAGTTGGGGGCGTGGTGTGAGTCGACGAGTGAGGGTCGGTTGGGTGGGTGAATGACGAAACACGGAGTTGGGTCGTATCTCCGTGTCTCTCCGGGCGTTGTGGCTCGCGATGGTACAGACGCGTCCTAAAGTAAGGCTTCTGCTCCACCTGGTATTCTGGCTCTTCTCCTCGCTCCTGTCGGTCGTAGCCGTAGTGTCGCATCGATGCTGCTCTCCTCGCTTACTCTCGTACTGCTTCCTATCCTAGCCGCGGCGGCGAGACCGAGATGCCTGCCATCAGGGGACGAGCGAGCGATCAATACGGCGCTGCGAAACGGTGCGTCTGACGAAATCCACTCGGGGCAGCAGGGGCGAGGGGCGAGGGGCGAGGGGCACGAAGGTTCTGCAGCGATCCAAGCGATGTCACTTCACTGACTTGATGCGATGTGTAGGCGGTAAAGGCGCGGTTGTCTCCCTGTGTCCCGGATCGGTGCACCGTCTCAATGGGACAGTGTATTTCACGGCCCAGAGGCAGACACTCACAACGCTCGGAGATCCATTAGGGAGGGATAGAGCCCTGCTCATCGTAGAAGGAGCAAACCAAGCGACAGCCGTTCAGTGAGTCTGTCACTACAGGGCGGGGCGTGGCTTGTGTAGCTCACACTCCATGTCAGGGCCGATTGCGACGATTGCTCCTACGCGACGATCAAGTCGATCGAGGTGGACGGCAACAGACCGTTGTTGTTGCGGATACCGAAAGGCGCTGCATTGATAGAAACGGGTAATGGAGAGGGTCATACAGTCAAGGACTGCAAGCTGTACGAGCCGAGGTGAGTTGACATTCCGCCCTGCTTGTTGGGAGCGAAGTGAAGTTTTCGAGGCCGAGACACAATTTTGCTGAATCTCTTTAGGGGTTGGTCGGCGCTACACTTGAGAGAAGGAAACAGGAAACAGTGCCGCAATGGGCTGATCTCAGGCAACGACATCGTGCGTCATGAAGAGGATAGGCGGACTCTTGGCGAGCGCATCTACTGACTCTTGCAAAGGGGCCATGTGGAGAGGAATGGGACTACGAGTACGACGGCGTGACGGATATGTCGCCCTGGGGCAATCCTCAGGCGGATGGAATCAGTGTGGCCTGCAAGGACTCGATCGTAGAAAAGAACGTGAATCTGAATGGTTTCGCTCGTGCCGAGCTGGCAGGTGAACCTCCGCTGACGTTTGCGCAGATTGTCACTGATACCACCGACGGTGGGATTGTGCTCTTTGGATCTTCCGGAACCGAGGTCAGGGATAACGATGTGTATGCCCGTACGCGTGTCATCCTGGGTGGTGAGTTGATATCCTCACACAATATTCGTCATGTGGATCGCATTGACGCGCATACAGGTATCAACATGGTGGATTACGACCCGTGGGACGGCGACTACAAGGACACGAAAGTGCACCACAACCGCCTGCACGCTCTCGGTCGATATTTCAAAACCGGCATCGTCATCGGCCCAGCCTCATGGTCCGATGAGATCGAGACGATCGTCAAGTCTGGTGTCGTCACGGACAACATCTTTGACGGAGCGCACTTTGGCTACGGCATCGTCATATCTTCCGCGGACGACTTCACCGTCTTGCGGAATACGCTTGGGGAGGGAGCACGCTTCGCTGGCGTGCCGGGTATCAGATGTCCTCGGGCGCCGGGCAATGGGAAGCCGACGGCTTTCCTCATCAATCGGGGGAGCGCGAAGGGGACGTTCCAGACGGATTTTGTCAACGGCGAGGTACAGCACAGTGCGTGGTTACACAGTCTGAGTCGGATCGAGTGTCGTGGAGGGGGACTGAATACCTCGCAGTCATTTGTATCCAGGCCCCAGATGAGAACGGACGACCCTACAAGGCATGGAGATTACGTGACTCACCAGCGTACCTCGCTGCCAAGGCTGCCGAAGCTGCCCGTATCCCAGAAGGCTTTGTGCGTCTGCGTCGCACCTGCCCCGCATTGCTGCTATGCTGACAACGCTCTCAGGACGCCAGACTCGCAGAGGCGCTCGTCACGTACCAGGCCTCCCTGCTCGCGTCGGTGGATCAGGTCACTGCGCTGATCGACGCCTCGGGAGGCTCACTCGACAATGTTGGTTCCCAAGGAGCGGGAGCCGGGGCTGGAGGTGGGGTGTCTTCCGGCTCGAGCGAGCTCGAACGCCTCGTCAAGCGCCTCGACGCTCTGGAAAAGGGGGACAAGAAGCTCCGCGCGGACATTGAGGGTATCCAAGAGGATTTCGGCACCATGGCCAGCGAGCTGAAATCGAGTTCTGTCAGTGGCGCTCTCACACACCCTTAAGCACGCGTCAGATGTAGCTGACACGAAGTCCAGGACGAGCGGAGATCATTGCTCGAGCAGGTACTGCGTTTTGTGGCTTCGCTGAGCAAAGTCCACCGAGCCGCGAGCCGAGGCTGGGACGACGTCGAGTTCGGCGGTATGAGGAACGGGACGCTGGGTTCGATGGCCTGGTTCGCGGCCGTCGCGGTGATAGGCCTCGGGGCGGTTTCCGTGGTCCGACGATGGCGAGCAAAGGCGCCGAGCAAGGGCAGCAAGGTGTTCTAGTCGCGATGTGCGGTGCTTTACGGGGTTTCTTGAGGTTTGGTAGTATCCAGAAACCAGTCAGTCACGGCGGAATGATGCAATTTCATATCCATACCCATCATATGCGTTGTGCCATGCCGGTGCCACACAAGTGGGAAGTGGGTTCATGGGTGGTATAGGGGGGAGAGGGGTCACAAGGCTGCGGGGAGGCGAATAGCTCTGGCGGAACCCACGCAGTGCGTTATACCCACCTCTACCTTTCCCCCTGCCGGTGCTTCACAAACTGCCTGTGCACATGACAAGAGAGCAGAAAACGAAAGAACAGTAATCCCATTAGGAAAATGATGATTGGGAACATTAGAATTCGAGTGAATGCTTCCGGGGACCAGGGAAAAAGGTTAGCCTAAGCCTTTACCATTTGTTTACGGTATTAATTGAGATTAGGTTCTGTTCCTTGAGCGGGATCAAAATCCATGCCGTCGAAACTTGCCGTCCGTTGCGGAGTACGAAACGCCTCGAAAAAAAGTCGGGGTCAATCCCATTCCCCTCGTCGGAACAGCCAGCAAAACGCCAACAAAGCCAGCAGGAGGGAGGCACACCCGCTCACATCTTCACATCCTCTCTCCTCTCTCTTCTCACTTGCTCTGTCCCCCTCCCGACCCGGTTTCTCTCCGTTCGCTTCTCTCGCTTTCTCATTCTTTGTGCGGCCCCTCACTCGTCCCCCCAACCTTGCTTCCCTCGTTTGTGTCGCTCCTCGGTCCCGGCTGCTCCTGCTCCTGCCAGTAACTTTTCGACCCCACCAAAAAAGCCACAAACACATTTTGGCTACCGCACCAGCACCAGCACCAGCACACACCAGCACCAGAGCCGTCGTCCGTTGCGACCAGCACGAACTTGACCCGAGCCATCGCTCATCGTCCACCCCCGGAAGGAACCCGCACCGATCGACTCTACAGAGCTCGATCAGTACCAGTCGACCGAAGCCGTGTCGACCCAGACGAAGAGCAGCAGAATGGAGGCCGCACCGGCGCAGCAGGCCCAGCCCCAGCCCGAGCTCTTGGGCGAGGTGGCCCAGCAGGAGGTCACGGCTCAGCCGCAGGTCAACGGGAACGGGGATGCCGCCGACGACGACGTCCACGCCGTGGAGCAGCAGGTGGCCGGGATGACTATCGCTCAGCCAGAGTCCGAGTTGCACCGCGCTTGCGGAGAGGGGAAGATTGAGGAAGTCAGGGTGATCCTCAGTAGGGGTATTGACAGCCTCGAGGCGCTCGGTGAGTCTATACGTCTCCCACTGGTCCCCTCTCGAATCGCTCTGACACCTGGTACTGGTGCTCATGGCCGTTTAGACATGACGACAGGCTGCACTCCGATCGTCTTGGCTATCCGGAACAACCACGCCGACGTTGTCCGCGAGCTTCTTTCCGCCGGCGCCATCGTGCCCCCTCCCGGCCTCACCTCGGACCCCGTCATGCTCTCCATCCTCTACCCTCAGCCAATGTACTCCATGCCGCCCTTCATGGTTCAACCCATGTCGATGGGCGGCGCCGCCCCCGAGTTCTACCCCCAGCCTGGATTCTTCCCTCAGGACGGTTCCCGTGGAGGATACATGCCGTTCCCCCCTTCTGGGCGCAAGGACTCGTCTCTCGGCGGCCAGCAATCTGCTCAACAGGGCAATGGTGCCGGGAACCTCCCTCCTGCAGAAGTTGCCAAGACGATCCCGTGCCGAAACTTCCCAAACTGCAAGTACGGCGCTTCCTGCGTTTTCTTTCACCCCCGCCCTCAGCCAGGTTACTTTGTTCCACCATCCCAAGGCGGCTTCGTCCCCGGGTACGAACAGGGTTACCCTCCCTTCCAGGCCAACGGCATGCCTATCAACGGCGCCTACTACCAACAACCCACCTTCAACCCCTCGGTTCCCGCGTTCCCGTCCCAGTCCCAACCCCAGTCCCAGTCCCCGACTTCCGGTGAAGACGTTGCATCGCAAGCACAGCAATCACAATCCCAAACTCAAACCCAAACCCAGCAAACCGAGATACCCGACCACACCGCTCCTCAGCATGACCAAATCACGGCTCCATCCCAGGCCCAGGCTCAAGCCATTCCTGTCCAGACATCCGGCCTGTCCGCATTCGTCCCTTCGTTCCAGCCCGGCGTTCAGCAGACGCCCCTCTCCCCTCCCTCGGCATCGCAGTACGGTCTGTCCCCCATGTCGCCTTCCATGCTCGCCGGGTCGCTTCCCTCCATCCCTCCCGCCGAAGCGTTCTTTGCCGCTTCGCCTCCCAACGGCGGCATGATCCCCCCGCCGAATGGCTTCGTGCCCGGGATGATCCCGGCCAACCGCCGTCAGAGCTTCAACAACCCTGCCTTTGGCGCCCCGTCCAAGCCATTCGGTCACGGCAAGAAGCCCTCGTTCTCCGGTGGTCCTCGTCCGTGGGGTCGCGCCTCGGTCCCCGCCGGCGCAGGCAGCCTTGGCACCTGGAAGGACGGTAATCCTCCTCCTTGTGCCTTCTTCTCGCAGGGCAAGTGCCGCAACGGCGAGTTCTGCAAGTTCCCGCACCTCGACGCCGAGGGCAACGACTGCCGTCACCCCGATGTCGTACGCGGCATCCTCCCCCCTCTCCCTTCCCTCTCCCGCCAGCCCCGCGCCATGCGCATGGGCGCCAACTTTGGCCCCTTCGACCCGGCCTTTAGGCACCAGCAGCAAATGGCGTTCGTGCAGCAGCGCGGTGCCGCCCAGCCCAACGCCGAGGGCGAGGTCTCCCCTACCATCGTCGAGGACGTCGTCCCAGCGGATGTGGAGGCAGCCTCCGCCGTGCCCGTCGAGGTGACCACTTCGGCCGACTCGACAGTCGAGGCGTCCGAGGCGTCCGACCGTACGACTCAGACTCAAACCCACACTCTGCCGGCCTCCGTACCTCCCAAGCCGATCGTGGCGCCTGCCCCGCAGGTCATCCGCTCCGCCTCGCAGCCGGGCGTACAGAGGGTTCACGCCAACGGCATCTCCTCGCGCTCTCACTCCCCCGCACCGTCCAACGTCTCTTTCCACGGCAACGGCCACCCCCGACGTGGCGGTTCCCGTGCGCCGTTCAACGGCCCAGGTCCGCACGGCAGTCGGTCCTCCTCTGCCGGCGCAGAGATCGCAAAGGCTCTTCCCCAGCGTGTTCCTGGCGCCGACGAGTTCCCCGCTCTCGGCGGCCTGACGGAAAAGAAGGATGCGCCCGTCGCGAATGGCAAGACCGCGGCTCAGGTCCTCTCGGAACCGGCCCCGCCAAAGCCCGTCACCGTCAAGGTCACTCCCGCGGACGGTGAGGAGTCCGCCAGCGTAAGCAGCAAGAGCGATGACAACGTGAGTGCGATCTGTCTCGTCACGCCGGTGGATCGTTGTTGATTAGCCTCAGAGCGTCACCATGGACTCGGACCCGGACTCTGACGCCGTCATCATCTCCCACAAGCCCTCGCCCAACACCACAGCGACTCCGTCGGGCGCCGCCTCGCCCATCAAGCGCGCCTCCGTCTCGTTCGCGTCGGTCGCAAGCAGCGTTGCCTCTGCCGCTACCCCGCTCGAGCCCGCCCCCGTTGGTGTCAAGGCGTAGAGCCATCATGGCGCCGACGCCCTGACCAGACTCGACCTTCATCCGAGTCTTGTTGCTGAGGTGCTGCCTCGAGGCCAACTTGGGTTCGTTTCCTTGCGTGGCTATTGATCATCGCCTGCACTTGCGCTCGCACTTGCGCTTGCGCTCGCACTTGCACTCCACACTATCATTATTTACGTTTCACGTGATCCTGTATATCCTGTCCGATTCTTGCCGCCATTTTCATCATCTCCTTTGCACAGATACGCTGCCGTCCTTCAGTCATGGTCATGACCATGGTCATGGGGTCATGGTCGTTTGTCTGCTCACTCTTTTGCCGTCCGTCGGTCCGGAAGGTTTCATATCATACTCGTTCGTTTGGGAGGTCTTTCTATCCCACGCATTATATCATGTACCCAGGCATGCATGGCCACATTCACATGCACAAGACGAAGGGACGTGGGTGGAGTAAACCAGTCGTGTGTTTGTGCTATGCTAGTGCAAGTCGCTCTTCGTTTCAGACCTTCGGACTGGCCGTGCCTGTATCACTCACTACCGGGTCCGAGCCGAGATTGAGGAATTGAGATTTGCTATTTCCATTACAGTACGAGTACAGCACTGGTACATTTGGGCAGGCGTTATTGTTCTACCGCTGCGCTTGGTTTGATGCATGATCCCGCACGTTGCATCGTCGCGTTGTTGCGTTGTTGCGTCGTTGCATCGCGCCGTCGCATCGTTGATAGAGTCGACTTGTTCGACGAGTTGGACTTTGTTTGATCGGGTTAGCGCCGGCTGAATACCGATCACACCACTCGCTCGCTCGCTGCCGCAGCAAGCACAGCGATCATTGCGATCACAATCACAATCAAGTCACAGCCTCAGATCACGGCCACAGCCTCAGCCTCGGTCTCGGTCTCCCTCCCACACGACGAAACAAACACCTCCATCACTTCCATCAACATCTACCCATCCTCAACCCCCTGCCCCTCGCTGCGGCTCTGGCGACGACACGTCTCGATCCATCCTTCTCACCCTTCATTTTGTTCCTCGATCGATCTCCACGACCTCACAGTCATCCCTCCTCGCCTGATCGTCCCCTTTCAGTTCATACTGGTGCTTCTCATTCCGCTCCGAAGCAAAGCACACCTCCCAGCCTGACTCCCCTACAAAAGGTTCGTCACCATCACCCCCAATGTCGCTTCGGCCAACCCTAAGTGACAACAGATCTTCATTGTCCCCAGAACGCTTAGCGAGCTGCAGCGCAGCTGTGCTAAAGATTCGGCATCGTCCTTCCCGTTCTTCCCCTTCGACCACCCCGCGGCTTCTGCTTCGCCCACCGACGACTCCGCGCTTTTGATCACTGCCATCCATCCTCACATCCCTTCCACCCCTATCCCACTCCGCTCCAAAGGACCCCGATACTCCGACGACACTGCACCACCAGTCGCACCGCAGCTCGTGGCCATTCCGACAAAGGCGCACACACGCGTTCGTCACCACCGCCCCACCGCACGTCCATTATACCCAGCTCACTGCCGCCGGTAGAAGCGTCGAGGCTGAGGCGTGGTTCTGACGCGTCGTCCGTCCGTTCCGCGGTGAGTCTCTCTCCTCTCTCGTATCTCCTCTCTCGTTTCGGATCTTCTCGCCCGCGCCCGTTCACCCTTCAGCTTCCAGCTTCCGTCTTCCATCCCCGTGCTTCTGTTGTCTATCGTTCTCGATTCCAGTCCCAGCCCCAGCTCCGGCTCCAGCCCCGGTCCCGGAGTCACCCCCAGCCGGTATCGTGACGGTGCGTGTGTGCACACCAAAACGTGCTTGGGTGGCGAACATGCACCACACGGCTGTGCAACCGACCTCAGACACAAACATATATAATGCGGTGCCGATGCTGATGCCAAGTGACGTCTCTCCAGCTTCCCCAACCGTCTCCGGTCCACATCAGCGTCAACCTTCCACACCTCGCAACATCGCACCACAGCCGTCCCGAACACCTTTGACGAGGTCATCGACTGGCAATTGCTACTGGCTCGACTCGCCGCTCACAGATCAGGGAGTCGAGGCGAGGCTCCTCAGCCCGGCTCCTTCCGTCGTACCTTCCCTCGCACAGACAGACTCGATTAACCCATCTGACCTCTTGGCTGCTCGACCTTGAGCTCTGCACGCATCGACCTCGAGGTGACGAACTCGCTTCGCTTCTCATCCCGCCACCCACTGCGAGATTGGTTTCACTCTCCGCACCAGCTCCACTCCACAACGAACTACCCCCAACGGCAATGCTCGACCACACGCGCCAGCTCCCCCTTCTCCACGTCCACACCAACACCTCCTCTCACGCCGACGGATCCCGCTGCACAGCCAAACACATCGCCCAGCCTGCGCTCTCGCATCGCCACGTCGCACCCGAGCCGAAGGTGGGCAACGGGGAGCATCAGTGCAAGTGCACACACCCGGGATGCAAGTGTAAGGTCATGACGACCTCGAACGTGTGTTCGCTCGTGAGTGCGATCGGGTTCGAACTGGCCAATGTGATAAATACTGTCTCGACCTTGCACCTCCACGATGCCTGTCCTCCCCTGCGAACTTCACTCTCACTCCTTCCACGCCTTCACACCTGCACCAAAGTCCTGATCGGCTCCCACTCTGAATGCCCGTGCCTCCTGTCCTTCTACCTCCGATCCTGAGCTGCCGTTCTCCGTCGACATCTCTCACACCGCCACAGTGTTCGCAGGGTTCGCACGCATGAGACCCGACGACCCGTCGATCCTGTCGATAAGAGCTGTGAACAGTGGCGCGTGACGTCGGGGATGCACGCGGCAAGTCTATCATACCCGATCGACACACGGTGATCGGCCAACGGCCAGGTGCCAACGTCGAGGAGACATGTGCAGGCGAGGAAAAGGGGAGACGAGGAGACTTGGGCAGGGGACGACACGAGATGTCAAAAGCGTCCGGTAGGGTCGCGTACAACATACGATTGCATCGATTGCAGATCATGCTGCGCATGTATATAGACAGTGAATACAGCACCGGGCTCGTCTTTAGAGCTAGAGCAACGCAGGATTGCTCGTTGGGTATGGTGAAAACAACTTCAAGCGTGTGCTGTGAGAGCAAACGAGAAGTGGCGCTGTGACTCAGCCCACAACGAGTGCGTTGGCGCCGGTTGGCTGGAATTTTCGGCGGTTCGATCCATTTGGACCTCGCGGGGGTTTGACTGTCCAGATCGGTTCCCCCAGCCTGAATGCGGCCCGTTGCCCCGAGATCTGGGCCCAGCAGAGTCGGTCTGTATTAAGTTCAGTCAGGCGATAAGACCATCAAGCGACGGGGACATGCCGGTTACAGGTGTGCTGCGATACTCACGTTGGTCTTGGCCTTGACTCTTCGTCCACCACGGGTCTTGAATGCTCCTTCGCCCTCCGTTGCCTCCGCGCCCGCGCCCGATTTCCCATCTCGTCCAGCACCGCCCGCCTCGACCCTTCCCTCCCCGCCCTCAACCCCGCCTTCCGCCTCCGCCTCCCTCTCCGCCTTCCGTTCCCTCTGGCCTCCAACCCGATCATTCCTCTCCCGTATCTTCTCCTTCCTCGCCCCGGACTTTCCCCCTCCCCCAGCCGTCAACTCGACATTGATGGTCCGCCCATTCAGGCTGGAATGATGTAGTTTCAAACACGCCTGAAGCTCGGCAGACGTAGGGAGTTCGAGGAAGGCGATCCCACGGGACTTAGAAGGAGCTTTGGGCGTGGGTTTGGTGGTTAACAGGCGGACGGCGGGGAGGCGGCCTGGCAAGGAGAAAAACGGTGATTGTTAGCGATCGTTAATGTGGACAGGGACGGACGCACCGACAGCGGGCTTGAAATGTTTCTGCACTTCCTCGCGAGTGGTCTTAAAGTCGAGGTTGCCTAGAGCGAGGTCAGAATTGAGTCACGTAGATTGTCCATTCGCACTCTTGGAGTTCGATTGATAGCAGTTGATAAGAATTCGATCCACTCACCGACAAACAGGATGAACCGCTGCTTCACCTCCTTCTTGCTCTTCTTCTTGCCTTCCTCCCCTCCCTCCCCTTCGCCCTCCTCGTCATCATCCCAAGCAGTCTTCTTCCCTTTACCCTTCTTCGGCGCTGCTTCCGCCTCACCTCCGTCCCGCTTCCGTTTCTTGTCTCCCGAAGATGACGCTTCCGCCGGGGCCGAGCTCTGGCTCACCACCACGGCATCGACGGCGTCGTCGGCCTCGTCGATATCCTCTTCTGGTACCGCATCGGGTTCCGGGAGATCGGCTTTCTTGGCCTTCTGCTTGGAGCGGAAGGCAAGGGCTTTCTGCTGCTTCTTCGTGAGAGGCGCTGACATTGCGAGGGGGGATGGGCACGGGACGGGGGGGAATTGGAGCGAGTGTCAGGGGAGGACGAGATGGGTGTTGTGCGCGCCAAGCGAGGAGGATCCGAGGGCAAGCGGACTGGTATTTCGCTGCTGCTAGGACGTGGAAGGATGAACTGGTGTGTCCTTCGAACGCCGTGTGCAATGTAGAGGATGACGAGGAAGTGAGGATGCATGCAGGATATTCTGACTTCTGGCAGAACTTGCACCTAAGGACTGGGTCGGCTCGCGTCAACTTTTTGCTTCCGCCGACCCGACGCTCCCACGTGATCTGCTTTGTGGGTTTAAACGAGCTGCCCTTTATCTGCCGGACATAGCCGGATTAGCGATTGTATCCTACTACAAACTACTAATCACGGGGGACAATGGGTGGCCGATGATTAGGGTTGGCAGGACCAGCGATTAGCAAACCCTGACGGCTGAGTGGTCGGCCGATGGTCCCGGTTGTGCCGGTGACTGACTGTGAGGGTGGATGGGATTGGTCGATTGGACCGTGGCGGGCTGCGTGCGGCACGGCTCTACCTCTACGCTCGCCCCGCGGAGAGACCGAGGGTACCAGGACCCGGGGGTGGGGGAATGGGGGGATCATCGGCGTCTGCTCGTGATGAGAGAGAGAGCGAGCGAGCAGCTCAATCGCCGAGGCGGTCCCGGGCGGCACCTACACATGCACATGCTTGCATCTCTTGCACACTCCGTCTTTCTCACAGTCTGAGATAGCCTGGGTGTACTGGGCACTGTCGTACTGCACATTCCTGGTGAGTTGAGCTAGCCGGGGGGAGTGGAATTGGATTAGCCGCCGTGCCGACCGTACCGAGTGGGATGGGTGGAGGGTTCCACCCCGCCCACCTCCCCCCGCGCCCACCTCGCATCCTGCCGCGCTGCCCTTTGTCTCTCTCCCATCACACCACCTTTCTCACCCCTCCTCATCTCGTCTTCCTCATCCCGTTCCCCATACTTATATACTCCAGCACAATGTCTCTCCGCCTCACCCCGCTCGTCCGCCAGACGGCCTCCCGCCGCGCCGGGTTCAACGTCAATGCTACCCTCCGCGGGCCGGCTCTGAGGAGGCGGTTCGCGTCGACGGACGTGGTGAGTGATGCATCCAACCCTCCACTCTCGACGCGGCGATGAGGCGTCTCCACTGCGCACTGCGCGATGGGGAGGTGTCGATGTTGGAGATCACGTCGCGTTGGAGCTAGCGGATGTGATGCCTCCAAGTGTCACAGCCGTAATCACGTCCCTTATCTCCGTGTCGACTCCTACGCCTGGCCTACCCGATACCCACCCAAGCCATTCCCGGCTGCCTGCCTCCCTTGGATCATCTCAGTCCCGCCCTACCCCCTGCTGACTCTGTTCCTCTCCGCAGCCTCCCCCGCCGCCCCCGCGCAAGTCCAACTCCCCGCTCCTCCTCGGCGCCCTCGGTATCGGTGCCCTTGGTGCCGCCTATCTCTTCTACGGCACCTCGGGCACCCCGCGCGAGACCGCCAAGGAGCTCGGCTCGGCCGCTCGCGGGGCCGCTGCGGCCGTGGAGGGCAAGGTCGGACTGCGCCACTCCCAGGCGGACTACCAGAAGGTCTACGACAGGATCGCCGAGTCGTTGGAGAAGGAGGGGTACGATGGTGAGTCGAGTCAAGTCGACACACACGTGTGGCAAGAGAGAGAGTCGATCGGATAGTGCAGGTCCGGAACGGCTTGGTAGAATGCCGTGCTGACGCCGTCGTGCTCCCAGACGGCTCGCTCGCTCCCGTGCTGATCCGCCTCGCGTGGCACGCCTCTGGCACGTATGACAAGAACGATAAGACCGGCGGATCCAACTACGCCACCATGCGCTTCAAGCCCGAGGCCGAGCACGGCGCGAACAACGGTCTGGTGAGTGCTACGCGTCCGCATGGCCCCAACTGCAATCTCAATTCTCGTGCAACACACGTCTTGAATACTCTGTCCGAGCAGCGCGCCCACGCCAAGTCGCGAGTTTGGCGCTGACGAGCATGCCCAGAACGTCGCCCGTGACCACATGGAGGGCATCAAGAAGGAGTTCCCCTGGATCTCCTACGGCGACCTCTGGACCCTCGGCGGCGTTGCCGCCGTTCAGGAGTCTGGCGGTCCCACCATCCCGTGGCGCCCTGGCAGGATCGACGGGTTCGAGATCAACGCCACGCCCGACGGTCGTCTCCCCGATGCGGCCCAGGCTCAGGACCATCTCCGTTTCATCTTCAACCGGATGGGGTGGGTCGTGATGCTTCCGCTGCTTCTCCCAGCGACTCGGTTACGACCAAGCACCTGGCACTGACACGTACACGTAGCTTCAACGACCAGGAGATCGTCGCGCTCTCGGGCGCTCACGCCATGGGTCGCTGCCACACTGGTGAGAAGTCGCCTGGCATAATCAACTTCCGCTTCCGTCTGCTCGAATGTTGCTCACCCGCCAGACCGCTCCGGCTTTGACGGCCCCTGGACCTTCTCCCCCGTGACCTTCTCGAACCAGTACTACGCTCTCCTCCTCGACGAGCCGTGGCAGTGGCGCAAGTGGAAGGGCCCGGCCCAGTACGAGGACAAGAAGACAAAGTCGCTCATGATGCTGCCGTGAGTCGGGCTCTGCGGCTCTGCGGCTCTGCGGCTTCGGACGGCGGTGGGGTTCGGTTTGGTTCGGTTGGCTGACCAAGTCGTTTGCAGTACCGATATGGCGCTCATCAAGGACAAGAGCTTCAGGAAGTACGCCGAGATCTACGCCAAGGACGAGGATGCTTTCTTCAAGGAGTGAGTGGAGGTGCGAGTGCGGGCGCGCACAACCCATGGCACGATGACTGCTGCTTTCTCCGCACAGTAGTCAAGAGGTGTCCCCGGTCGCGGCCGCTGATTCTTGCAGCTTCTCCAAGGCCTTCGCCACCCTGCTTGAGCTCGGTGTGCCCACCTCGCAGTTCGCCAGCGAGCCCTGGTCAATGGGCAAGTGAGCGGACTCCAGCCCGTATAAAGCTGGCTACCGAACTGCAACAAGGGTCCGTAAGCGAGATGATGGACGACACGAGAGACGAGTGGAACGGATCGTTGAGGTGTCTTCGTTGTCGAATGTAAAGAAGGGTTATGCATTGGCGTGAGGTCTCGACATCATGTTGCATGGATTCCGCGACAAGGACTAGGCAGCCAAGCAGTCTAGAGCATCCAAGCAGTCAAGAGCATGCCGAGTGTGGGACGAGTGGGGGAAGGTGGGGGGTTGCGACCCGTGGCTCTGCGCACCGCGTCGTTGAAATCAGTCAAATCCTTGTTGAGCCTTGTACTCATTCTCAGCGTTTTCGATTTCCGGCACCATCTGGCCTTCATTCACTGGGGGACCTGTTCGTGGCTACGGGCGACTGTGCGACAACTCGCATGCAGAGCGCCCGCGCGGCGTAGCGGCTTCGCAGGCGTGCTGACCCACCCGCATTCCGACCTGTCGTCGGGCTCGTAATCTTGCTGCTCGCGATGCACTCGCTGAGATCCACATGGCGAAGTGTCGGCAACAAGCACAAGCTTCCTGGCTCTGATTCAGGAGGGCATGGAGCGACGCAAGATGAAGGAGAGCAGGAGGGGGAGCGGCTGGGTGGTAGACTCGTAGTCGCGCATTTCATGGTGAGATCATCCTCCTCCATCTGACGTGCCAAGCTGACGGACATAGCTAGGGAATACGTACCCCTTCACCGAACAAGACTGGGAGGATACCCTCGGTCTAGCTATGGACACAGGTTTGTGAGTGTAACGCCTCCCAAGTCCAATGTGTGGTCCGCCAGCCTGACCCTTCCAAGTGATCCGCGCTGACGCTGATCCCGCAGGGACGGGCTCGCACTCAATCTCGGTCCTGAAGAATGGCAGTACACCCAAGCTCTCAGCGCGTTCAGCGTTCTCTCGCGCCTGCGTCCTTGCTCGAGTTCGAGCGCACCGGCACCTTTCAGCCTCTTCCTCTCGATGGACATGAACGTCCTCCCCGATTCCACCGAAGCAGATGGGCAGGCGCTGAGGGAGAAGGCTTTACGGCTGCTGAAGGAGGAGAGATACCTCCATTGGAAAGGACGCAGGGTGTTGAGCACATTTGGAGGACACGGGGCGTCATTCGGGGGAGAGGGATGGGAGGGTTGGTTGAGAAGCCTGAATCAAGGACTGGGAGAGAAAGTGGGTCCCGCGGGGCTGCGACTGAGACCGCGACCATGACTACGTCTGCGAGCTGAGAGAGTCGAGCAGAGGACTGATGGGTCCAGGTGATGTTCTGGCCGGCATTCTTCCTGCCGCCTGAGACGATCCTCTCGTTCCCGTATGGGGATGGCGCGTTCGCATGGAACAACGCCTGGTGCGTAACGGGGCGACCGCATCACCGGTCCTTGCCGTTGCTGTCTCAGTGCAGCTGTGTGCAGCTGCATCGGACATGAAGAAGCCCGCTGACGACCCATTCTCAGGCCGTCGGGCGATGCGCCTATAGATCTACGGGAGGACGAGGCGTTCCTCAAGAGCAAGAAACCGTATATGGCCGCGGTCAGCCCTGTCTTCTACACGCACTACGGCACTGAGGGGCTATGGGCCTTCAACAAGTGGGTCACGTCCTGGTTTAGTCGAGCGGTGTGATCGTTCCGGTGATGCCATCTCGCTCAGATTCCTGACCCGCTCGCAGGAACTGGATCTGTGCGTCGAATCGTACTCGCTGAAAACCACTCCCTCTCTGACCACATCACAGATCGGTCCGATGACCTGATGTACCCTACTCGGTGGCAGCAGCTTCTCGACCTCCCGCAGACCGCATCCCCGGAAATCATCCAGGTGATATCATGGAACGATTTCGGCGAGTCGCACTACATCGCGCCGATACGAGGTGCTCAGCCGGGCAGCGAGGCGTGGACCGAAGGCATGGAGCACGAGGCGTTTAGGGAGATCACCAGGTGGTTTGCGAACCGGTGGCGTCGAGGGGGAGTTTCTGCACACGCGAAGGGACAAAAAGCAGCAGATGATGGCGCAGAGTTCGATGAGACTGAGGATAGGCGAGACGAGGTGAGGGTGTGGGGATGGTGGAGAACCCATCCCTGTGATGTCGTGGCGAGTGACGATCCGGTGGGAAGACCGACACATGCAGAATGGGTGAGTGGCTTCCCTGCACTGCGAGGCCGTCGGTGAGACACCGCCTCGACCGGGACCCGGATTGCAGACCGATAAGCCGAGTGATCACTTCCCACTGACACGCGTAGGCTCGCGATCTCCTCAATTTCGTCGTCCTCATCCCGCACAACCACAACCAGTCACGACACTCCTTCCGCGTGCACAACGGCAAGAAGCACGAGACGGAACTCAACGCTGGACTCAACACCTTCACGATCCCTTTCGTCCCGGGAAGCGTCAGCTTCGAGTTGGTGGAACAAGAGCAGGTGGTCGTTCGTGGTGAGGGGAGAGCAATCGAGCACAGCGTGCAGAAGTACAATTTCAACTTTTGGAGCGGGAGCTGGCGTGTTGAGGCGTAGAAAGCTTCTCTCTCGGGAACGATACTATTCAGGGGCCTGGGGTTGGAGTGAGATCATCGAGTTGGCCTTTCGAGCGTTGAGCGTTGATAACAATGCCTATGTTGAGATAGATGATTCCAATCGGCATCGGCGAGACGAGATACAGACATCGGATGACGAAGACGACAATGACGAAAATGACGAAGATGGCAGAGATGACATACGAATGAGCCTACAACACCAAAATGTCCGAAGAATGTCCTCGACGAACAGGCAAACCCAAAAGCGAACATCACAGAAGACGACCAGCGCCATCCGTACTTGACCCCGCTATCGCTACAGCCAGCCAATCCACACGCCACGACAGGGCCAGCCCCGACCGCATCTACAGACGCGAAGCGACGCGACGCGACGCAACCCGCCTCACGCCTCACGCCTCGGGCTCCCTGAACGGATCATCATCCAAGCTCATTTGCCCCGAATTCCTGGTCCCTGTAGAGCTCGCAGGACTGGTGGTCTGACTCCAACCGCCTTTGCTCCACGCGTCGTACTTGCCTCCTGCTCCTCTAGAGTAGGAGGGGTGAGCGGGGTACGCCGGCGTGGTGGGGAACGCTCCGTGCGAGGTAAGGGGGGATTCGAATGTCGTCCATCCCTCGGCAGATGCGGCGGCGGCGGGACGAGAGCGCGCGGATTGTTGCGGTCGATCGGGGATTGGTGGGGCTTGGTGAGGCCGTCGGTGATGATGATGGTCGTCATGATCGTGAATTTGATCGTCGAGATCAGAGTCGGATCCAATGAAAGATGGGGATACGCCACTGCGATGCGATGCGGAAGACTGAGATTGGGTGAAGAGGTTGGACCGGGAATACGCGCTGTCCGCGTCGAACGGGTTGAGACCCAGTTCGGGACGGTTGAACTGTGGCTGTGGACGCGAAGGACGAGAAGGGAGGGGAGGAGCAGTGCCGTTGCCATTGCCGCGTGATTTGGCGAGGGAAACCTTGCGCTCGCGACTCGAGCGAGGCTGGTCAAAGTAGCCTGTGCGGGCGTACGAGTCCTGCAACGCGTAATCAGCACTGATCCCACGCCGAGCCAGTCTCGGTATCCACGTACATCCGAGTCCTCATCGTCTAGACGTCCATAGCCGCTGTTACCAACACCGCCCCGAGATTCATCCCGGAGCGGACTGAGCTCGACCTCGTTCGAGCGCGATGGTCCGGAAGGCACTTCGACGAGAACGGTCTTGTGTCCCGACCACTCTACCGTGAGGACATTCTGCAGCGCGCCCCGAGTGGCCTGTGACGGGTCAGCGAGGCATCACGGCGAGACTGCTGCTGATACCTGCGCGACATGGATGCGCCGTGTATCACCGTGCCACCCGATGGGCGAGATCGGACGGTACACGACGTGTGGTGGCGCGGTGGCTTCGGCTTCGACTTGGGTCGACTCTCGAGTGATGGGACGGGTCTGCGGTGTGCACGTACCTCGCCTGGAAGGAACGGCTTGAACTTGCGCCGTAGGTCGAGCATGGCGAGGTTGCGCGATGTCGAGGTGGTGTGGGAGGATGGTGATGCTGATGTGGATGTTTGGAGAAAGAAGAAGGAAGGAGGTTCGTTGAATTCAAATCCAAATCCTAATCGCTGTCGCTGGTGCTGGTGCTTCGGTGACACACGCTCCTCCTTTGTGCACTTTGATTTCTCAGGGTCAGCACCAGGAGAGACAACGCGGGATCATTTACCGCAACGGGTGAAGGCGCAGAGCGTCACGTGACTTTAAGTGCCCAGCCGGGGTGGAGGCCGGCCTCGGTGGTCGCCATCTCACAGTCTCGTCATCCAACTACCTCTCCCGTCTCTCCGCTTCACAGCGCCATATGCTTGCTCCCTTCCGCACGCGACTCAGCGCAGTACACAGCTTCACTCGCAGATCCGTCTCCACATCCGCACCGTGAGCACAAATCCGCATCCGCCCACTTGTCATGTCACTAATACGATCGGCAGAACCAACATGAGAGTGAGCGATCATTCCCCGCAGACCACGGTGTCCGCCGAGCACAAGGGCACAGTCCTGGATCACCTGACGGTGTCGATGTAGATCCTGCCATACCAAGCTCGGTCGGATAACTGGATGTACCTCGTCATCGACGATGCGACGAGCTCCGCCGCTGTCGTAGACCCTTACGACGCAGACAAGATTGGCAAGGCGCTCAAGGAGAACAACGTCAAGGCGAGTCGAGTCACGAGTCGGAATCGGTAACCTTGCGACAACTGGGATATCATGGCTTACATGGACTGATCAGGCTGCTGCGCTGATCACGACGCATCACCACAACGACCATTCCGGGGGAAACGAGAAATTCGTGCGTCCCGTCCACACCGTCCGCAATTGCAGCAACTATCGCTCAGCCTCGTCTGGTCCCTGGTCCCAAGTCCTACCCTAAGATTCTTGCTGATCTCGCTTTGTCGCTCAGTTGTCGCTGCTCCCTACCCACATACAGCTCAAGGCATACGGCGGCTCCACCCAAGGTCCGGGGACCAACACCGTCGTCAAGGACGGTGACACGTTCAAGATCGGACAGGACATTGATGTGCGGTGCCTCCATACCCCGTGCCATACTCAGGACTCGATCTGTTTCTTCGTCGAGGACAAGAAGACGGGCGAGCGGGGTGTGTTCACCGGGTGAGTGATGAACATCAGTGTCATCCGCTCTGGCTTTGGGTGAATCATTGGATGTGTCTGACTTGACGCAGTGATACCCTCTTCCTCGCCGGATGCGGTCGGTACTTTGAAGGTCCGTCCACGCGTTGTACCTCACAGGGGACGCTGCGAGTCAGATTGGAGTCGAGTCCTATCACCGCTCACACATGTAGGCACCGCGGAGGAGATGCACACCGCTCTGACCAAGCTCTCCAAGCTTCCCGACGACACCAAGGTGTGGAACGGGCACGAGTACACCAAAGGCAGTGCCGCCTTTGGGCTGAAGATCGAGCCGGACAACAAGGCTCTACAGGGGTGGGTGTGGCTCGGGGCTGAACTCCAGCTCTCTGAGAGTCTCGAGTGTCGATTGTCATCAGAAAAGCAACATTAGCTCACCCGAATCGTCAGACTGCTAGCCAAGGCGAAAACCGATTCTTGTACCACCGGCAAGTCGACTATCGGCGATGAGAAGAAGTGGAACGTCTTCATGCGACTCGATACGCCAGAGGCAAAGTGAGTAGGCGTGGTGTGAGCAATACGTTGCAAACGCTCCGGAGTTGGATCAGGTCGTGCCGCCTGACAGAAGTAGAAAAGCCACGGGGGAAACCGACCCCATCAAGGTCATTGGCAAGCTGCGCGAGATGAAGAATGCAATGTGATGGGTTGAACCGGCTGAGGTGCTGGATCGGATTCTGAAGTAGAGTGTATGCATGCCATCTGTCTAGGATATGCCCATGGCGCAAATGCATGCGTGCTGCATGCACCCTGTCAGACCGCGCTTGTTCCTGCGGCACCGGCGCTCCACCGAGACACGAGATGGACGCGTTTCAGTCCGCGCCGTGCCTGACGCGACGAGACGAGACAGAAGTAAAGACAGACATCCAACCGGTGCAAAACCCTCGCCGCATCAACCAACTCCTTCCACTCCATCTTTGCACCTGACCCCCCTGTGCTTTGCTTCCCCCAGCATGGCTGGAAAGCTCACTCCCCCCAGCTCGCCCAAGTCCAGGTTTCTCCGATCGCCTTATCAGTATCGTCCACCCCAACTTCCATTGTCGACCGGATCGGTACGGGTGACCAGGCGCCCACGCAAGATCATCTACCTCCTGGGCATCTTCTTCCTCCTCTACTGGTTCGGCATCCGCCATGGTCTCGGAATAGAACGGCAGGTGCCACCGCCTCTGGGATTCGCCATTCCGGGTGGGAGGAGGGGGCGACGGAGTGCACTTCGTTACGACGCTCGCGGGATGGCGACTCTGCAGTCGACGTTGCCCGGCACACATCCCGATCACCCGATCTACGAGCTCATGGAGCATGCGGAGCGAAGGTGGAACAGGCTTCTCAAGTCGCAGTCGACCACACTGGAGCGGGCGGTGGACGAGTACCGACGACGGTATCGCATGGACCCGCCGGCGGGGTTCGATGCCTGGTTCGCCTGGTGCAAGTCTCACGGCGTGACCATCGTGGACGAGTACGACCAGCTCATGAAGGATCTTTTGATCCACCACGCTCTTCCACCAGCCATGTTCATTGCCCGAAGCGAGGCTCTGGAAGGCGGGGACTTCACCTACACCCTCGACGTGACTGCGCAAGGAGTCGACCTGAGCGGTCCACGCGCCCCTCACGCCCGACCAAGAAAACTGCAAAGTCTCATTCAGGGATTCCAGAACTCTCTGCCCAAAGACTTCCACTTGAGGGTGACAGGCAGTGATCACGATACGGGAAGCCAGGTGGTCGGTAGAGACCAGCGCGAGCGGGCGATGGATCTGGTGCGGAAGGGAGAGCGTGAGTGACCACCCGGGCCACCGGGCGGGATTGTGACCGGCGGAACGAAACTAACCGGGCAGATTTCGACGAGGGAGAGCTCAAGCATCTTGAAAATCACAAGAGGACTCCTGCTTGGGGTTGGTTCGTAAGTCGGTGTGTCCTCTCGCCGGCTGACATGACAGAAAGCGTGCCCTCTCGACTCTCCCGCCAACATTCGT
Source organism: Saitozyma podzolica (assembly GCA_003942215.1). NCBI lineage: Eukaryota > Fungi > Basidiomycota > Tremellomycetes > Tremellales > Trimorphomycetaceae > Saitozyma > Saitozyma podzolica. The sequence goes on from RSCD01000014.1 coordinate 687,055, forward strand.
CCCGGCGCCGAGAACGCCACTCACGACTTGATGCGTAAGTGTGTAGTCTGGGAACCGTTTTGACCTCCAGCCAAATCGTTCATATTCGACCACATGCCCACCATGGAGTTCTGCGACTTTCCAGAGCTCAAGAGACTGCACGGGGCCATGCAGTGAGTACCATCTCTCAGCCCCGCTGACGACCAGCATCGACTATGAGGATCGGTCGCGTTCGCAGATCAAGCCGGTGCTTGTCCTCTCGAAATTTCCCGGCGACGCGTCGTTCCAGACCACGCCGCTCGAGGCGTACACCAACTTGACCGACGAGGATGCAGCCTACCTCGGTCGCTGGGAGGAGAAGACGGAAAATCGCTTGTTTTGGCGCGGCAGCACCACCGGCGGTTACAATGTCCATCGGGACTGGAAGGAGAGCCACAGGATGCGGCTGCACCTCATGATCAACGGCCCAAAGGGTGGTGACATCTGGTGGGACAAGGGCGTGAGGGACGTCATGGTTCCAGACGGAGAGAACGGTTACAAGGTCGTTCGCCGGTGGGAACGAGTCCTCTCAGCCGCCTACACCGACGTCAAGCTTGCCGGTGGTGCGCACCAGTGTCCGACTCCGGCGCTGTGTGAAGAAGTCGGGCAGACGATCGAGTTTGGCGGAAAAGTTTGGCCAGACGAGGCGGCGGTGTACAAGTACGCGCTCGACGTGGACGGGAACGGGTGGTCTTCTCGGTTCCACCGGTTGCTCAGCAGCGGGAGCCCCGTGCTCAAGATGACCATGTTTCCCGAATGGAATATGGTGAGTGCTGCGGTGTGGCGTTGGTTCGCCAGTGCCTCGGCGTTGCCGCGGCTCGAAACATTGCTAACCTTGCTTAGGACGTGTTGAGTAAGTTTAACTACCATAATTCGTGTGGCTGCGTGGGTTCGGACGTAAACGCAATCTGATTCCTGACACGTACTTTCCCAGCACCCTGGTACCACTATATCCCGCTCAAACCAGACTACTCGGACGTGTACGACATCATGGCATTCTTTGTTGGCCCGGTCGACGACAAGGGGAACGTGGACGAGGCGTTAGGGCATGATGTAGGTGACCGGTGTCGTCTGTCGTTTGGCGAAATTGAGCCCGCAACCCCCTCGTTTCATTTCCCTCCGGGGTCTTGAGTTCGGGACGAAACGCAGCGTGCAGCGACTCAGCGCTCAGGTGTCAATCGTGTCATTGTCGGAATCTCCGAGCGAGCGAGCGAGCTAGTGGTCGTAGCAGTGGCGCTGACGACTTGTGTTTCTTTAGCACCTCGCTCGCAAGATTGGAGAGGCCGGGCAACGCTTCGCGCTCGAGCACTGGAGATGGGTCGACATGCAGGCATACGTGAGTCCTATGAGCCATAAGGTTGAGGCACGGCTGAGAAATCGAAAGACATTCCGCCTTGTCCTGGAATTGCGACGACTACATTCGCTGGATCGCGAGGCGGTGTCGTATCACACCGGGACCGAGAAGACATGAAGGGTGGATGAGCACGAGCATGAGCACGAGCATGAGCACGAGCACGGGGAGCTTCGCGTGAAGCCGGCACGGCTACTGCCGGGCATGCCAAGGCGTCCCGGCGACACGCGGTGGCTTGTTGGACTGTGACGGAGTGGGCGTTCATGGCGAGAGTTGGCGGCGAGAGCGAGGGCCAGGGCCAGGGCGAGAGCAGTGCTGGAGCTGGCAAGCGGGGAATAGGGGCTGGCAAGCGGGGAATAGGGGCTGGCTCGGACTGACTCTGAATCAGCCACGATGTGCGGTAACTTTAGTATACAAGTTTGGACCTCTCATGCATCAATTTACATCCGTCCTTCACCGCCCTGCTCCTGCGAACGAGGCGTGCAGGCGTGTGCGCGGGCGCGGGTGCCAGCGCAGCTGCCCTGGCTCTGTTCCTCTGTCCATTCCTCGGCTCCTGCAAAGCCGACGAGAGAGCCCGTCCCAGGCCTACTTGCCAAGTGTCGCGGTACGGGAAAGCGCGGAATGTTCTTATCTCCTGACGCCCCCCGGACGCTGTGGCGTTCGTCTGGGCCCACGGTTCGGCGCCGGGACGAGTCATTTACCCGCAGTGTCGTATTCGCGCGTTGGCACCATGCTCTGGGGCCTGACCAAGTGGATCCGATCTCAGGACCCAGGAGGGGGCGGGGGTGGGGGAGTGGCTGTGGCTGTGGCTGTGGAGCTATGGAGGGGAAGATGGGGGAAGGAAGCCTGGGGAGGGGTCGTGGCCGAGGTCGAGAGCGAGGTCGGAGGTTGGTGTCAGAGTTACGGCGGGTGGACGGGTGGACGGGTGGACGGGTGGCTTTCGGTGGGCGATCGGCGGAGGCGAACCAAAAGCCCCGATGCATAAAGTGGACCCTTGTAAAACGTGGTTTGGCGTTTGTGTCTTCCGCACTTTTCTCCGCTTGGCTCGACCCAATCGCTCACATGCCCGCTGCGCTCAGGGACGCTTTACGGCTTTCTTCCGGTATGCAATGCGATGCGACGGAGGCGCCGTCTGTCGTTGTTCGGTTCGCATCCTGCTCAGTCAAGCCGCGCGGGGGGGGCTAAAGGTGGGGGAGGGAGAGGGGGTAGGGACGAGGGAGGAGGTGGCACTGCAGGTGTGCTGCTGATTTTGGGGGTCGGCACGAAGCCGTAACCGCATTCATTCAACACTTCACTTTTACGGACCGACGGACACACTCGTCGTCGTCGTACTCTCGCTGGCTGGCTCCATATCCAAAATCGATTCCTGTTCTAGCAATGCAAGCCAGGTCGATTTCGGAGGGCGGATGAAAAGGCACCAGACAAGGGAGCAACGAATGAGCGGGTGTGCCGTGTCCTTGTTTCTCCCGGTGTGGGAGTGGGTATCATGTCGGCGGCGGCGGCGGCGGCGGTGCATGTAGCGCTGGGACTGGGATTGGTGTTGATTAGCGGTGCCGGCTGGGAGGGGGACCGGGGACCGGGGCATGGGCAAGGGCAAAGGGCACGGCAGCACTGAAGCGGATGTTTTCCGGACCCTGCGAGTCGACTCGGCGCTGTACCTTTTATCAGGGTTACAAGCTGCTTGAGAGGGACAGAGGGAGGGAGGGCAGTGCCCCATTAGGTTGAGGGGCAGCCGTTTGGGAGGGGTGGGGTCAGGCCGAGGCAGTCGGTCAGGTCTGGAAGCAACAGTGCGATTAGAGTACTAGCCGTACGACAACCGCACCAACCGCAGGGCAAGAGGAGTGGGCGTGACGGACAGGGGCAGCAGTGCCAGTGCCAGTGCCAGTGCCCGTGCCAGTGCCCGTGCCAGTGCCCGTGCCAGCAGGGCCAGCAGAGCCTTCTTGGCAAACAGCTACCTACCTGAGGAGACCGAGCCGAGATGAATGAATGATGAGATGGAAGATTGGTAGCACGTACCAGCGGCAACGACCCCGCCTCGCCGTCGCTCGCCCCGACCTGCGACCTAGAATCCTAGATATCGGCGGCTACGTCCAGTTCGTTCCAGCCCAGCGCCGCGGGCGATCCCCATCCCGTGTCTCGTCTCGTGTCGTCCGCACTGGACCACTGCACTGTTTTTCCCCATCCCACTCCGACCTCGGCAACGAACCGTGGTCACGAGCTCAGCGGTATCCATCTCGTTCAGTTCAGTTCACGGCACACGGCACGTTCCGTGTGGATCCCACACATCCATCCTATCAGCCTTGTCAAGCCTAGACACATAGGCCAGACCCGACGTATTGCTTGCGCCTCGCGCGTTCCGTTCCCGATACCGTACGGTACCGATCCTGCACTCGTACACAGCAAAAACACGGCTCGGACGGTCAGACGGTCCAACGCGCGGCGGACCAGAGGTTGGTGGGTGTGCTTTCCTGGTGAGTCATCACATGCCCCTCCCACCCCAATCGATACGATATCCTTTCCGCGTTTGTTTCCCCCCGGTCTCTCTCCTCCGTCGTCGTCTTTTCACCCACACTCCACCCACCCACTCTCCCCGGGATAGACGCTCTTGCGTATGACCATTACGCCTTCCGCTACTCGGTTCAAGGCGAACCTCCCTCAAGATCCTCGCCAAAGCCCCTCGCCCATCATCACGCTTATACATCAACTGCAGACAACACGGCTCGCCGACACCGACCCCACACACCCCCCGTTCCCCCTTCACGACCGTGCCCATCCCTCCATCTCCTCTCCTCTCTTCTCTTTCACCCTTTTCCCTTCTCTCCTCCTCGCCTCTTCTCAACACCACTCCCCTCATCACCCCACAGACCCACCCCCGATCACCCCATCACCGTTACACCGTTTCATCCTCGTCTAGACCCCGACCCCCGACCTCCCATCATCCGGTGACCTCCTTTCGCGTCTCTCGACTAGACTTTCCAACTTGGTCCATCCCATCCCAGTTCCGAACATATTTTCCGTCCACACCGACCGTCACCTCGTATCCACGACCGTCACCTCCTATCCACCCATCTTTCTTGGTCCGATATCGAAGCGAACGACGCCGGCGCAGACTCCGACCCCGACTCCGAGTCCGACGCCCCGCTCTGATTCCCGTTGCTCGGCTAGAGCCCAGACCCATGTGAGTGCGCTGGTGTGTGTATCGTGTGCCGTGTCACCCACCACCTCCTTTCGTCGCGCTATCGCCATTGTTTCGTCGTCGTTGCCTGGAGACGGATATTTATCATCGCCGTTCACGCCGACCGTCAAAGGACGCTTGACATCTTACGCCCGCCTTTTGCCCATTCCGTCCCATCTCCGTTGTACTGCACTGCCCCTCAATCTTCCCTTCCTACCATCTAGACCGGTCGGGTCGGATCCTCGCACCAGCTTCTCCTGCCTCTCGTAGCGGCTCCCAGTCAGTTACCCCACCCCCACTCACTCACTTCACGTCCGTCGCCGTACGCTCTCTCCCATGCCCCGACCCGTTTCAGCGCCTGTGAGATCCCGCTTGAGCCCCGCTCGCTCCTCGCTCTCCCTCGATGTTGTTACTTTGTCTCCTTCACTTGTGCTACACCTGTTTCAATACCCGCACGAGCCTGTGCTCAATCACATCTCCCCTCCCCTTTCGTCGCATCCCATCGATCGGGCCGACACGACTGGTCGCCGTTGCCTTATCGTCGCGCATCTTGCCTCATCCTTATAATACCCCACGCCATTTTGCCCACCTCGCTGCAGACCCTCGACTGGACCAACGCTTACCATGTGTCCACCCTCAGATCTTGCTATCCTTCTGGACGGCGACTCCTTGCCCAAGCTACCCACCTCACCGACTGTCCCTTCCCCGTCCGATCCGGATTCATCGGCGCGTCCCACCACCTCCCCACCTGGTGTCCCCTCCCAGGCCCGCCCTTCCGTCAGCACCCGCGTAACCGCCCTGGACTTGCCCCGCCCTCGATCAGCGACCTCCCGTCAGCCACCCGTCACACTCCCAGGGCTGCGAAGCCGAACGCGGTTCAGCTCGCTCTCGAGTCTTCCTCCCATACCCTCGACTCCGACCATGTCGTGGCAGTGGCAGGGGGTGAGCCATTCATCCGCTTCTCCAAGTCGCCGTGTCGCTTCGTCGCTGACTTCTTGTAGCAAACCGCCTACGAGGCTCCCACAGATGACAAACTCGCCCTTGGCCTTGACCCCGGTCATGCCGCCCAGACCGAATACGCGCCGTTCGGGTACAACCCTCAATACAACACCGCTTCGGCCTTTTATCGACCTGCCCTCGCCCTAGACACTACAGGCGCTTTCCAGACCCCAGTCCAACACCCATCCGCCCAGTCGTCCGCGCCCACCTCGAGCCTCCCAGACGGGTCGAGCCACGAAGGTGAACGCATCACGACCCCCGGCATCCATTTTGGATTCCCTTTCCAATCTTACGCTCCGCCCGCGTATCCTTCGCCCGAAGTCGCCGCGCAGTTTGCACCGCAATATGTCCCCGCGTACCCTCCACCGTTCGCCCCATCGCACACCATCTCGCCCTCGCAGCTCGGGCAGCTCGGCACGGGCGACATTGCCAAAGCCACAAGAAGCTTCAGCGATCTCATGATGGAGAGCCGAGCGTCCTCGTCATCGGCCAGCTCGACGGAGGGTGGTCTCGAATGGCCCCCTACTTCCCTCGACGACTGGACAAGACCCATGCAAAGGGCTCTGGTGCCGGACCGTATGCACCACATCGATCCGACCATACCGGAGCCGTCTCGTCGGCCATCTTCGGCCACCCCGAGCTACACCACGCCATCGCCCCTGCAGTGGTCCGCGTCGGCCATGAGCGCGGGTATGTCGAACCACAACGGTACCGCTCTCGGCGATGCGCTGCGCGCGTACATGTCGGCACCCAATCGGCTCGCGTACGGCGAGCGAAAGATCGTCGTCATGTCGCCAAAGGTCGGCCAGAAATCCTACGGTACCGAGAAGCGCTTCCTCTGCCCGCACCCGCAGGCCACGCTCGTGGGCGAGTCATGGTGGACGCCTGCCCCCGACGGCTGCCCCGTGACGACGATCCAGCCCCCGAGGGTCAACATTGGTCTCGCCGGTGAACATCCGGTCAAGGACTCGATGGTCTCGTGGTCGACGATCGACAGCCGCAACCTCGACGAGAAGATCAACTCGCAGGCGCTCGGTCCCAACGACCATCCGTTCATCGGTAACGTCGCAGGCAAGAACCTCCACATCTCCGACAACGACGGCAAGCGCAAAGAACTCAAAGCCCTCGTCACTGTTAAGGCGCCGCTCAAGGTCCACGCAGGCCCCAATGGCTGGGGTCACACAAAGGGTATGCTCGCCGACATCTCCAACGCCGAGATCATCGGCACATTTGAGAGCAAGGAGATCAAGGTCATCTCCAAGCCGAGCAAGAAGAAGAGCAACTCCAAGTCGACAGAGCGTGAGTTGGTCACTCTAAGTGCCGTTGCTAACTCTCGCAGTCATTATTCAGCACGGCTCGACCATTGCTCTGTTCAACCGCGTCAAGTCGCAGACAACCTCGACACGTTATCTTTCCGTGGTTCCGGATGTCACCCGGATTCTGGGATCCGATGGCAAGCCCGTCACCGGCGCTCGACAGCCCGCCATGTCCGGCACGTCCTCCTTCTTCCCCGGCTTTGTTGCCTCGGCATCCGTCTGGGAGTCGTTCATCATTTGGCTTGTCGACCCGACCAAGCCGCCCGGTCCCGGCAATACCGCTCCGCTCCACCCGGACTGGCCGGTCGCGCCGGCCAATGCTATCCACCCCGTCCTGGCCCCGGCCATTCGATACAACTCGCTCGTGATACTGCAGTCTCTCCAGACCGGCGTCTGTTCGCCCACGCTCATCATCCGTCGAATCGAGCAAGACGCCGACGCCGTCGGTATGGACGGTACCTCGGCCGAGCTCGTGGGGTCGTTGCCCGAGGGTGAACTCGCCTCGGATCTCGTCTCGCAGCTGCAGAAAGTGGCCTTTGAAATCTACCGTCCCGAGTACTACGTCTACGCCAACGCCCTGGCGGTCGGCAACGGTACCAGACAAGGTAGTTTGTGGCTGTCTTGCGATCAAGATGCCGTGACGGAACGTCTTGTCACAGCGGAGCGGAGGTGGGCTCCCGTCCCTGCCCCGCGTGCTGGTTCTCGTCCGAGTTCGCTGCCCAACACGCCCAACTCGCGTTTCGGCGTGTTGCCAATGACGCCGCACACCACCTCGATGAACCTCCCGTCCACGCCGACTTCCCCTTTGTCGTCATCGTCATCTCTTGACTACTTTGGCACCCACAGTCGCAAGTCGTCGTCCTCGGCCCTGTTCTCGCCGACGCTCATCACCGATGTCGCCCTGCCAAGCACGGACGGCGGACCGATCCGCCGCCACCGCACTGGCTCGACCAGTAGGACCGCCCCGCTCGCTCGTCCTGTGCACACCAAGCGGAAGAGCATGGACGCCACCAACGGGTACGAGTACATCCACAATCCTCACACCGGATCTCCCCAGGAGCGTATCTTCTGGACCATGGACGTGGGCGATGCAAGCGTTTGGTGAGTCATGCTCGACGCCGGACCATGCTGACAGAGCAGGAGTATCGTCAGCACGGAGCAGACGACGTATACATTCTACGTCCCGCCGTACGTCACCGAGGTACCTGAGCCCTTGGCGCCGTTCCCGACCATTCATCGCCTGCTTCCTCCGAGCATGGCCACGGACAACGGTCCAGCGAGGTTCAAGGATCTGCAATGGACGCATCCCCCGGACACCCCGCCGCTGATCACCTTGTGAGTGCGGCCAGTGCCGGAATGTCTCCAGTTTGTGGCACGTTGCTCACGACGCGCAGCTACGGCAAGGATTTCATCAAGATGCCAGGGAACGGCGCGCACCACGTTGTTTACTTTGGTGATCAGCCGGCGTCGTTCAATGAGGTTCGATGGTGAGTTGCAATATCGAACCCGCCTTGTGAGTGACCTCGGACTAACAAATCAGCTCTGAGGTCATGGCCGCTGCCGAGCCACGGAGTATGGAACGACGTCAGCCCGTCTTCCTAGTCCGGGAAGACGGCCAGCTTGTCCTCCCGACCCAGATTGCGTATCCGCCATGATCAACGATGACAGCACCAACGACCACGCGGTATTTGGTATCGGTTTCGGTTTCTCTTTCCGGGCTCAGATCATCCTTCGGCTTCAATCACTAGACAAATGTATCATCCAGGCAGGGACACGAGGATTGATTTACGACGAAGGCGTCAATGGAAACGGAAAGAAACAAGAAAAAAGACAAAAGAGAGGCAGAGGCGCCCAAAGAGGAAGAGGGAGGTATCGACAGGGCGAAACCGGGAAACCCGAGAGTGAGAGAGTGGGAGAGTGGGCGAGAGGCCCGGAGACCTAGTGTGAGGTCAGACCTACGCGTAAATGCTCCACAGCTTGGACAGTATTCTTGACGATCCGGCCCTAGTTTACTTTTCTTGTGTCTAGAACATTGTCCCCGTTCTCTTTCCGTACTAGCAACAAACTTCTTGGTTCCGCCCGGCGGCCTTACGCAGCACCGTGTGAGCATTTTGCGAGAAGGGGGGTGGCAGCATCAGTGTACTTGTCCTAGTCCGGATGCAAGAATCTGACGACGCGAGGGCTGAGGGCTGTTCCGGAGACCACCTTGGGCTCTGCGTGGACGACGCCGACGATGCCGAACCCGCACAGCATGCCGGTTGGTACTATATTTATTGGTTGCATGACTTCTACAGTTTACGCTGGCTTCCTTCTCCTCTTCTTCAATCTCCTGGCACATCACATGCTGCTTCTCCATCATCAAAGCCCACTGCGCACTCGCGATCGCGATATGTATCCCCTCAGACCCACTCCCGCTCACTTCTTCCTGTTGCCCTTGTCGTCGATGAGTTCGGCCTGCTGCATCGCCTGCTTGAGGAGCTCGGCGATGGACGGGCTGACCTGCTTGACCTGCTCGATGAGATCCTTGGGTTCTCCAGGGATGAGCTTTGCTGCTCCTCGAAGTTTCTCCTCGACCTGCTTGGCCTGAGACGTGAAGCGTGGTCAGCGAACAGCGAACAGCGAACACCGAATACCGAACACCGAACAGCGGACAGCGAACTCAGAGACCGCCTGACGCCGCATCCATCGATAACGGACCCCGGATAACTGGAGCACAAGAAAAGGGAGTGAGAAGTAGAATTCTTGCGACTCACCGTAGCCTCCGCGTCGACCTTGCCGTCCTGGACCTTGGCTTTGAGCCAGGCTTCGGCGGTGTCGGCGGGCAGACCGGCGCTCTTCGCGGCGTCCTTGAGCTGCTTGATCAAGTCGTCGATATCCGCGGGAGCGGCTAGAAATGGTGAGCCGTGGCGAGCCAGTGTGAGCCGAAACCCCACTCACCCTCCTTGAGACCCTTGAGGAAAGCGTCGGCCTGGCCCTTCCCGTCCTTCTTTGCCTTCTGGACCTGCCCGAGCACCTTGCTCGCCGAGGCCTCGACGTCCTTCAATCGCTGCTCGCCGATTTCCTTGAACTTGGCAATGAGCTTGTCCACGTCCTCCTTGCTCGGCAGTTGGCCAATGAGCATCTACAGGGGGTCAGCGAAGCACAAAACGACAGGCATAGTACAACAGCCTGTGCGGCAGAACATCCTCTGCTGGGAGAGGGGTTCAGGCTCCCCTCCCCGTGATCCGAGCCCACTCACATCCACGGCCTTCTGACTACCCTCGGGGAGCTCCGACTTGAGCTCCTGGGCCAGACCCCTCCAGTCCACGTCCGACGCCTTGCCCTTGGCCTCCTTGAGCTTCTTCTCGACCTTGTCGACCACGCGCTTCACGTCGTCCCCCCCGGCTTTCTTCACCTCGTCAATGACCCCCTGCAGGTCCTTGTCCTTGAGCGACGAGAGGAAGCCGTTCAGCCCGCCCTCCTGCTTGGCGATGTTCGAGTACAGGGCGAATGCTGAGGGAGGGAGCATCGTCTTGGCGATGCCGGAGAACGACTCGGTGAGGTCGCCCTGTAACGGGAGTTAGCTCGGGACCACTTGATACTCTTTGGCATGCCATCATTTCCTGGGATTCTTCAGAGAACCAGCATGATCCGGGTTCAAATGCGCCGCGTGAAGATGAGGTATGAACTTTGAACTTTGAGGTCACTCACGCCCTTCTCCTTGGCCGCAGCCAAAGCCTGGTTGGTAGTCGCCGCGACATCCCGGACTGGCTTGATGTAGTAATAGCCTCCCGCACCGAGCGCGACGATGGCCGCGAGGACAATGAGCATCTGGTTGTTCCCTCCGGACCCGGAGCCTCCGGACTGGCCGGCTGCGTTGTCCGCGTACGTGCGGACATGGGCTCGTGACGCCGCGGGTTGCGGGCGGGCAGCCAAACGGAGAGGAGTCTGCGTTTGACGCTGAGAAGAGAGAAAGGGTCAGCGGGTGTACTGGAACGACCGGAAAGCATGTGTGACGAGGGGGCCGCGATGGGGGCGGGGGCTCTGTGTACTCACCGCAAAGGCGTTACGCGGCGCGGCGAGGCGGAGAGCGGTGGGGCGGAACATTGCGTCGATACGGGGACGGTGTGGGTGTTGTTATTAGATAAATCTGAGTTGTAAGAAGCAAGAGAGATAGATGTGCGAGAGAAATGGGTATTCATTCGTATGCTTGGTACTCATTACCCGTCTCTAATGACGTTGCTGCCAGGAAAGCGAAACCCGCAAAACCCGTGACGTCACCGCCAGGACGATCTCTCCCCCTCCCCCTTGCTGAAGCGTGCCTGAGGCGACTCTGATTCCAGCACATTGTGAATGGTGATACCCAATCTTGCTTTGCAGCACATCTTCTTTCGTGCTGAGGTGGTCGGACGGGTCAGAGAACATGCCCGACGGATCGCAAACCATTCGACTTCGAGTAGCTGGAAGGACCATTATGCTGGAGCGTGTTGAGGTTCTCCTGCAGAGCCAACATCAAACGACCCGACACGATACGGTGCCTCGTTCAGAACATCTCTCTGCGTACAAGTGAAGCGGGACTCGTTCGCCCATGACCCTCACCTGCAGCCGCGGTACTTTCACACGGACCAAGTTGAGGAAGCACACCCTGGCTTTGCGAGAGTCGGCAGATAGGATGGGGAATAGAAACCGACCGCGCAAGGGGAAGCGGAGGTTATGGCCAATCCACCACTTGACAACCACCAGTCGTGAGCGGCACGCTGATCGGGCTTGACAGTCATCCTGCGATGGCTATCACCGTCATCCCGTCTTCCACGATGCCGAGCTGGTGCATGGTGATGCATGCACGAACCGAAGATAAGATAGCAGACAGGAGCGGAGGGTATCGCATACGCCGGACCTCGTCTCGGACGACGGTCCTTGCGATTTGAACGTTTCACAATAGGGATAGAGGGAGCTCCCTCCTCGGTGTGTTCCGTCTTCCTGAATGCATGCTACGCCGCTACTACGAGTGGCTCCAACCCCGGCCACGCTGGACCCCCACGCGCTCTGCGGCGTCCTCTCGTCCAGGACGCGCGAGGAGTACTGCACAACCTGGAGTCCTAGACCGCCACGCTGTGCTCCTGTCGCACTCGCAGTGTTTCTTCCGTAGCTCTCCGTCTCCCGTCCTCCTGAAGGTTGTTTGAACGCCCACGACCGTAACGCTCACAGGTAAACAGTGACACTGACAACCGCGTGATTCTCCAGCCTCACCGTCAAACAGAGGAGTACGTGTCCCGGCGGAACTTTTCTTGGCCGGGGATGCCGGCATTGGCATCATCACCCGGTCACCCGGTCTCCCCGTCGAGACGTCAAAGTGGAGCCAGAATCCAGCGCCGAAAAGCGGAGGCTACCTACGGCTGATCTGGTTGCTGTACGTCTCTACCCACACCTCTTCGACCATGCCCCTCCTCACGCCCACGTGCTAGGCGAGAGGTGCTCTAGTCTGCGTGCCGCGCTCGTTGCTGGCTCGTTCGTTGGTCTTGGTCCCGACAAGCCAACGACCACACCGTTTGCGTCCGACCTGATCGAGGGTCGCGGCCGGTGGGTGGTCTATATTCGTCATTTCCATTTTTCCTGATCTCGGTCGTCCAGATCGCGCGGGGTAAACAGTGTGACTTGTTGTAATCCTCCTCGTCCTCCTCGTCCTCCTCGTCCCAGTGCCTATCGCCCGAAGCTGCCGAGAAGCTGCCGAGAAGCTCCTCGTCCTGACGCGAGATCAGTGACGAATACGAACCGATGGTTCCAATCCAATCCAACTGCCATAGCCGAAAACTAGTCGTCCTGTTGACAGCTCCACTCTCCACCCTCCGAACCCTTCGCTGCGCCACGCCACGCCGAGACCACCACCACCCTAGGTGAACGAACAGCCTCCGTTGTCCTCTCCCGCTGCAGCGCGGCGGCGCGGCGTCCCGCCAAGGCGACCGAAGGCCACGGTAAGTCCACCCGCGCGGCCGCCCAACACCTGACCAGGGGTTTCCTCGTCTCCTTTGCCCCTTCTGGTGTCGTGAGCACAACCTCTTCGCGAGGGTCGAGATGCCCTCGTGCCTCTCTGTCCCACATTGCTTGGCCCCCTGCCCCGGACGACTCGGTTCATGCTTGATTTCCCGTACCTCGATCGAACCCATGTTTCCAACTGCCGATTTACGGCAGCATCGCCGATGTCCACAACTTATGCCCACTACTGTGCCCACTGTCGAATCTCACTCGTCTCCCCGAAATCTTTGGAATCGAGCTAACCCGTGTCCTCGAACGACTTTTTTCCCTTTTGGCCGCGCATCCGCACCACATCGCCGACGAACCCTTCACCGACACCGACACCTCCGACCTTGGCCCTCGCCATCCCGTGCACACCGCCAACACCGCCCACACCGTACACGCCTCCACCCCGACCCAACCCCACCCCGACCCACCCGCCCGCCCACCCTGGCCCATCGCTGCGATCCATGCGGTGACCGGAACACCATCGGTGATATATCCACATACCCCCTCCGTCCGTCCGTCCGTCCGTCACCATAACATCTGTCCAACACACTTTGCGCCGCCGTGTCGTTGGGCACGCGGCGGTGCTGCTGGTTCTGGGTCGTTGTCGCGGTCGACCCACCACTGCCACTGACCATGGGTAACTGTCTCTCCTCCACCCAGTCTGACAGCGAGGAAGAAGAGTCCCCACCTCCAGCGACTTCACCTCCGCCGCTCACCGCTCCTGATCCCACTCCCACGTCGTCTCGTCAGCCCACCAGGGGAAGGTCGTTGCGGTATTACACTGGCAAGTCCCGCTCCTCAGACGTCTTCGCCATGAAGCCTCTCGACGCTCTACGATCGTACGCCACGGTCCATCACCCACCTCACTCCCTGCCTGCCTCCACGCTCCTCATGTCCACACCCCACACCTTGGCCATATTCGACGCCTACCCCAAGGCAAAGTACCATTTCCTCGTGCTACCTCGGTATCCCTTCCCGCCCCGATCAAACCCAGAAAGTCGGTCTTCCATCGTCAAGCTCGATCACCTCGACAGCCTCCGGACACTTCTGCTCAAGACGAGCGCAGATGTCCGAGAGCAGGTCATCGGTGCCTTGGCGGACACGGCCCAGGAGGTCGAGGAGATGATACGAGACGAGATGATAAAGACGGAAGGATTCGAGTGGGGGATCAACATTGGTTTCCACGCGATCCCATCGATGAAGTGAGGAACACGATCATGACCAGGACTTACCTCATTCGCAACCACACCATCCCCGACCACTCCGTCCACAACCAGTCCATCCATGACCATCCCAGTAACGACGTTCCATCCCGCCTGATCCGGTATCCAGCTGATCAACCCCTGCAGACACGTCCACCTCCATGTCATCTCGGAAGATCGCATGTCGGACAAGCTCAAGACCAAGAAGCACTACAACTCGTTCCGCCCCGACCTCGGCTTCTTCATCTCGCTCATCGACGTCCAACACTGGATCGAAGACGGTGACGATCAGTCCATACGGCAGCACATCGAGGTGAGCGCATAGGCTCATTTCCTTCCATATCACGCTGCCAGGCTGTGCTCCACGCCACACCAGGCCGACTTCACGTCCCGGAGCGCTGAACTCCGCCCTAGTCCCTCGACTCGGCGGAAGCGCTGCTCGACACTCCCCTCATGTGCTTCAAATGCGATGAGCCCGAGCACAACATGCCGAGTCTCAAGAAGCATCTCGAGAAGGAGTACGAAAAGGAGAAGAAGACCGCCCTGAAACGGATCGCGGAGCGAGGCCGGCAGAGGAGCAGTGATGAGGATATGTTCTAGCCGATCCTTCAGCGTCGGTCAGGGCAAGCACGCCGGGAGGGAAACAAGTGAAAGAAGCGAATACGAAAGGTCCCCTGATATCAAGCATTGCATAGATAGGTTGTGACCATGCGACTCGGTAATCTGGTGATATGGCGATCTATTGTCTATGCACGTCGGTCCGCTTGAGCCGCCTCCAGCTTGGGCCAGAACGGATGCGACTTCCACTCGCTCAATCGTCGAGCTACGACTCTCCCCCGCCCGCCGACCACTTGATCGCCTTCTCGCCGCTCGGACGCTCTGACGAGATGCCACACGTCCCGAACTCCTTCGCCGACGAGGTAGTCACGCATTTTGAGGTAGTTTAGTCCGACGTAGCTCACGCCGTGCGAGTCATCTGAGAGACAGATCCTCCCTCCTCCATCGAGGATACACTGCTGGTCAGTAACTCACAAAACACGACCAACGGAGTCGTTTGTGGACTCTTCAACTCACCCTCAAGACCTCTCTGGAAGGGTAAGACGTCGTCCACCCCTTCCTGATAGCCGCGGCGTTCGCCTCGAATAGTGCTCCATATCCTATCGTATACCGGATATTCCTCTCCACCTTGTCCCACACCCCTTCAAGCTCGTCAGAGCGGAGCACCACTCCCGGCGTCCAAAGCAGGCAGAGATCAAAGTGGCCGATAACTTCTGGCTGATGAGTTCTGAGCAAGTCGTACTGCGCATCAAAGTACGCGAGGAGGAACGGTCTCAGCTCAGTGAGCGATGGGGTGTATCCGGATTGTTGTTCCGGAACACTCGGGTCGAGGGGTATCAGCGTAGGCGGCGCGTTGGAAGAGGAGGAAGAGGGTCGCATGGTGGAGCTTTCGGTTGGTTGCCTAGCTTGCCAAACTGATCGCAACCATGTATCCCGATCGAAATCGATCGATACGCCGCAAACATGGTGGACACTCCCCACGATGTAGTCTATCTCGGGATGCGAGACGAGTGTGCGGGATATACCGTCCGAATCGAGCGGGGTGATCCAGTCGGTCTCGAGGCCTAGGAGCAGGGTGATCTGGTCGGCGTACTTCCGACGAAGAGCCGCTGCGACGACGAGGAACGAGTCGTATGTCTCAGCGAGAGCTAGGGGGCTCAGGTCGGACTAAATCGGGTATTCAGTAGATGTGCGAGTGGGACAATTAGCACCGAGACGCTTGGGACGTCGCCTCGCCCCGCTCACCTCCTCCGGGAACAGGTCCTCGATGCGATACCTCGGCGCATGCTCGCTCAGCCCAAATACCTCGAACCCCTGGCGGATCGCTTCGACCACGACCTCCTCGAGCTGGTCCTTGGCGTGCCGGCAGAACTGGCCGGAGTGGGAGTGGTGGCTATGGGGCATGGCGAGGGCGAGAGGTGATGAATAGGGAGACAGAAGTAGTTGCAGTTGACATTTCGGTCGCTGTCGGCTGGAAACGAGACGCCGTGCCTGGACCAGTTACCAACAGCAACAGCAACAGCGACAGCGACAGTCCGAGCTTGGGGAGTGTGACCTAAACTCACTCATCACTGTTTCTCCATCATCTCTGCGTTTGCGTCTTCACCTCACAAAGCACCCTCACCGAACCCACCGCAATGGCCGCCTGAGTTATCCAGCAACAGGGCCCCGAGCTGTTGCCCGACCTCCCGGCATGGCCTCGACATTCTTCACCCGGCTACTTCAGCCGTCGAAAGACGTCCCCCTGCCAGTCCAGCCCGACGATATCGAGGTGTTTGACGCTTCCTGGCGAGCAATCCAGGTGCGCGACTCTACAGCCGTTGCCTTTTTCTCTCTGTGACATGCACTGAACAAGCTGTAGGACACGCTTGAGCATCCCGACGAGCGTCAGCTGGTCCGGTATGTCCCGCGGGATGAGGGGCGTTGGGTTCGTCACATCGCTGATTGCGCATAGAGGGATATCCGCGACGGACGTGCCGCACCATCTGCGCAGCCTCGTGGATGCGTTGGTATACGAGAGTAACAGGTCGGACGAGGAGTGAGTTGTCACTGCGAGGTGCGAGGCAACTTTTGCGTCACTGACGACTCAGCACCACGGGCGCCTGCTTGGAGTATTTCCTCAAGAACGACGTCCTCTCGAATCTGGAGCGACTATGCGAGTCCGATCGTCCTCACGGTATCAAAGGTGTGTGATCGTGGTTTCTCGCCTGCTTTCGGGCTCGATACCCACTTTCGCGGAGGTCGGAGGCCTGTCTCGCTGATGGCTCCCGCCCAGCCGAAGTCCTCCGCGCGATCAACAACCTCGTCGTCCTCCTCTCAGAGCGGTTCCTTGTGCACAGCTCCGTTCATCGCCCGCTCCGGCGCCTCCTCCGCTCATGCGTCGGTGACGAGCCCGAGGAGAAGGTCGATGGCAGTGTCAAAGTGTATGGCGCGGCGAGTGTTGAAGCTGCAAGGGAGAGGCAGGCGACGCTGGACTTTGAGGGGGACTTGGTGGATCTGATGTGTATCCTCTGTTCCAAGATGAGGGCGTAGTGAGTGAGACGGTGAATGGGTCACTCAGGTAGCCCCCGTGAACTGGAGGCCCTGTTAGACTAATCAGGTTTAGCCCCCCGCTGCTGCTCATCTTCTTCCACGACAGGAGCTGGATGACACCGGGACCCACCCCCGATGCTCTCAACGCCGATGCCGCATTGGCCATTTCTCGCACGATGTCACCCACTCCCTCCGCCCGAACGGGTCAGTCAGACCCATCGACTCGTGCCTCCGCCAAGGTCGGCACCTCGTCTCGTTTCGAGTTCCTCCTATTCTCCTATCTCCTCCGCTTCGTGCACCGCGAAGGCCGTATTGGCGACTTTGCTCGGGCAGGCTTGCTCTTCCTCTTCGACATTGCTTTTCTCACTCCTACCGACGAAGGCGCGGAGAACCTCCACTTGGGACCGAGCAAGGACGGATCGGACCCTTTGCAGGATGCGAGGGATGCGCTGGGCGAGTTCATCCTCGATGGTGACTTTGCGGAAGTCATGGCTGCGGGTCTTGGGGCGGTGTATTCGCTCCTGCCTTCCAAGCTGCATGTGCCGACTCTGGCGGAGCAAGCGATCCTGGCCAACCCGGAAGACGGTCAGAGGACCACCGATGTCACTTCGGGAGGCTTGTTTCTCGGAGGTCCGCTCGCTACGAACGACGCGCAAAACGATCTTGCCTCGTCTGCGGATTCCGAACTGAACGCCCAGCTCGACCTCATCCTCAAACTCTTTGGCTTCATCCAGGACATTCTCCGCCGCTGTTCTTCGCCGCTACATCACACCGATCCAGACCACACCGAGATCAGCACCACCCAACTTCTCGGCAAAGCCATCTCGGACGCTACACTCGATGCAATCCGATCCTCGTTCTTGGACAATGTCCTTTACCCTTCGATCCTAGAGTGCTCAAGCTCGGACGGCAGTGCGGTCGCCGTCCTGACGTACCTGAATGTCACGTTCTCCAACTTGGACGATGGTCCGCTTCTCACCCGTATCACCGAGTTCCTTCTGGACACGGCCCCAATGGACGAGTTGCACACTTCGACCCACCATCAGCCGAGGCGGAGGACCGGGGCTATGGGCTATGTGCGGAGAGGCGAGCCGCAGACTACGACAGACTACTATGCCGACGAAGGGAGGTTCACGCTCAAGGATTTGATTCTCGACAATGTTCGCTCTTCATCGGCGGAGTCTGCAACGGCGGCTCTGCGCCTCTTGGGCACTTTGCTGTCGGATCATTGTCACGAATCCATGCGAGGCATCCTGTCTCCCATACACGACACGGCGGGTACCGCGGGTTTCGCAGGGATGACACTCGCAAAGCAACTCGCCTCAACGCGCTCGGGAGCCGATGACGTGGCGAAAGACGACTGGGACCCACCCACGATCCTTCCTGCGGCGATCAACTCGCTCGATCCAAGCCTCCAGGAGGTGGAGCTGTACGGGTCGCTCATCGGCCGGATCGACTCCTCCCAGACATCGGCAGACCTCACGGCGGGTTACGCAGGATACCTCGCCGACATGCAGGCCGCCATTCAGCGTGACGCGTGCTTCGTTGAGGGCCACACCCGCCTGCATCGCATGCACAGCGGCGAGAATCTCGCCAGTCAACACGGGATACCCGAATCTCGGACAGGGACAACCAAACACAGGCTGAGCCCCGCCGACGGGGTGATCCGAATCGTTCTCAGCTCGTTGAGTAACTTTCTGTGTCAGAGCCCCGATGAGAACGTCGCCCTCACTGGTGTGCTCACCGCTCTGGCGCTATGTCCGAATCGGTCACTCTCCGGGTGGCTGTTATATGATACCAACCGCGATGTGGACCCGTGGTCATCCCGTTCCGGGCGACAGCGCCAACCACCGGCCACCGACTACGCCACGGGTTCGGTGTCTGATGACGACTCGGACGAAGACCTCGACATCGACCTCTCGCGACATGACGAGGTAGACAACCCGTTCGCTGCGCGGACCAGCACGGATCTTCCCGCGGTATATCAGATCCTTCGCGAGCTCGTTCGACAGATATCGTCCTTCCGCGCCGGGATCGAGGGGTTTGATCATCTCCTCGCAGAACGGAGGCGGGGCCTGCTCTTCGCTGATCATCTCGACGAGGCGATGAACGTCCAACTGGAGGTGGATTCGTCGTCGGTTTTCGGAACGCCGGCGGGAACTGGATCGGGTTCGAATACAGCGTCGCCCGTCCCGAATAGGAGGAGGGTATCGGGTTTCGCCACCCTCAGGAGTTACCTCACGCCCAAGAAGAAGACTCAGACGCAATCGTCGACTTTGGGGTCGGCATCGACCCAGAATACACCCAACCTCATCAGGGGCACCGCAGGCGCTTCCACCCCTCCAAGAAGCGGTACACCCCTCACCACAACACCATCCGATGCGATGGGGACCCCACCCAAATCGCACAGCGATCACATCGGCGCCATGTCCGTCGAAGCCGCTCCATCTCCACCACCGGCGACTGGTCCATGGGCACGTCCCCCAGCCCACGCCCAAACCCAGCCCGACTCGATTGCCGGACACACTCACGGACATGGACACGCACACGGACACACCCGCGCGCCCTCCGCTCTCAGCCAGAACCAGGGCGCGCATGGCTCGGACCAGCCACAGAGCCGGGAAGGTGATGACGACATCGATGATGATGCCGATGACGAGCGGAAACCGATGGGACCGAGAATGGTCGGATTGAGCCAGGTGCTCGATAATTGTGTGGTCCTGGAGGAGTTCCTCAAGGAGCTCGTCGCGGTTGTTACGGCCCGGCGAGCCTTGGGAGTGGATCAAGTCGGGTTTGTCTGAGTGTGAAGCGTGTCATCGGCTCGTTCTGCCATGTCCATGTGCAGCTTGGCTGTATCCCTTGATTGTTAGCTATCATGCATTTGCCTATACCCTGGAGATGACGCGAGTAGACGTGATATGCAACTCGTCAATGCATGTTTCATGAGCTCATGTGTGGTGAGTCGCTTGTGTGCGGCCCATTCGGCTTTACCACAATGTACCCTTGCCGTCTCGTGCTGACGCCTCACGACCCGAGGTACTTGTCCGCCTTCCCGAGCGCCCAGATGCAGAAGATGAACTTGAACGCTTAGAGGGTCAGTCGGAACCTTATCCTCATCCGCACGAGCTGCACTCGACTCACATGGATAATCGATCGCGCAGTTCTTGTTGAATATACCCTCGGTGTCTTCCTGCTCCCACCTCCCATCCTTCTTTTGCCTGCTCATCACCAGGCGACATGCCCTGCGTATGACCTCTTTGTCCGGGTACTGCGCGTACAGCAAAGCCAAAATCGCCCAAGAGGTCATGACGACCTGACTCTGGTCGTGTTGGCTATACTCCATGTTCACGCAGGAGAGGTACGTCTCTCCCCACCCGCCATCGTCCATCTGCTTGGACACGAGGAACTCGCACGCCCTCCGGACACGAGACGAGTTGGAGTACGTCTCCCCGGCAATGGAGAGGGACTCGAGGGCGAACATGGTCGCGTACGTGAAGCAGATGCCCCAGGCGCCATACCATGACCCGTCCGGTCGCTGGACAGAGTGGATCCACCTGATGGCCTTGTCCACGGCGCGCTCGATCTCCGCGGCGCGGTACGTCGGGTCGACCTTTGAGAAATACTTCAGACCAGACAAAGCGGATGTGGTGCACCTGAAAGGGTGTTCGTCAGCGAGATCGAGCGCGCACCACAGCTCGTGTCGATGCGGCGAAATGTGTCACACGTACTCGGGATACAAGTAGTCGACCATGATATTGCCAAACACCTCCGCCGCGTTGAGCAGCTCCATCTTCTCGGAGCCTCGTTGTAGCTCGTAGCTCGCGTAGCCTCCGCTTGGGTTCTGCAATGACAGGATGGTGTCGATACAATCTCGCATACGCTGCAGGTTGATGGGTTTCGGCGTGTATGGTAGCGACTGTAGCTGGATCGCCGCTTTGAGGCCTTCCGACGCGCAGTCGCTCACCTAGGATTAGGCGTGGCGTCAATGTTCCCAAGTTCCAAGATGAAGAGAGTGAGAAATCGGATTCGAACTGTTCGAGTACGCGGCGACTCACGACGTATCCCTGCTCGGGTGTAGAGAACGGCCAAGCGCCCTTGGTCCTGTGGCGATAACTCTCGGCATGCCACTTCGGGTTCTTCCTAATCTGAGCCTTGTCCAACCAGTCCAGCATGCCCAACATGCTCTTTTCGTTCTCCCTGTTTTCTGCCAAACCCGTCTCCACCGCCGCCTGGGCCATGAACGCCAGGTCCCAGAGCTGACTGCCGTCCGTGCCCGTCATCATCAGTCCGTCCTTGGACATCCACAGGAAGTTCTGCACTTTGAGGAGATGCATCTTGAATGCTTCCGAGTCGGGACCTTCGCGCGCGTATCGACACACGATGTGGAACGCCTTTGAAACGGGACCGAGGGTCTGATACCCCGTGTTCTCGTCTTCGTAGGTGATGAGCTGATACGCCCGGTCGTTGGCCCACTTGCGGATGGGGACCGCGGAGGAGACGAATGGGATCCAGGGTAGTCGCTCGTATACGCCCAGTATGCTGTGCAGAAAATCGAGCACTCGCGAGTGTGGGCAGTAGATGTCAAGAGGGGAGACGTTGTTGCGCTGGTTGGACCAGCGAATCGAATGGTAAGGTTGCGTATAGAGCTCCTGTCCTATCAGCGGATATCAATCGGGTTGCAGCGCACCTGTCGCAGAGCGAATATGAGCGGGGTGTATGGTCCAACGAAGCGGGTGCTGTACATGAACGCCATGGGCAGAGCTGTTGATCGTCGGTCAGCACAGCGAGATGCAGAGACCGAACCCAGCGCCGACTCACCGACAGTGCGGACGTGGATCCACCATTTGTTAGGAGCGAACGGCACCCAATCAGGCATCATCCTTTGCAACTCAGCGTCGTGCATCCAAATCATCCCGTCATCCCGTCACCAGGTCACGAGCCACCCACCACAATTCGGTCGGAACCGGGTTCATGCCGTCCCAGTCATAGGCGCCGAGGATACTCAGCCAGGCTTTCCCCCAGCTGGGGATCCGCGTGGCACCGCCCATCTTGTGGATCAGCGCCCGGATCTCCGTCATGGGTCCCTCGTCAGGTCCCATGCCGAGCAGACGGAGCGAAACGTAGTTCATCACAGTGCCGTACACTGTCGGGGGAGCTGCGGTGTGGCTGCACGGGAGCGTTAGCCGACTCGAACACCGCCTCGTAAACTCCAACAATCTTGTTAGGAGAGTGACGGATGTGCGGGTATGATGTGATGTGATATAATGTGATGTGACGTGATGTGTCGTGTCGTGATGAGAACTCGAGAGGATTGGCGACACGTACAGACCCCATCCACCCTCTTTCCGCCTCTTGGCGAGGAGGTATCGCCTCATCTCGACAGCCTGCTCGGGGCGTAACGTCTCTCCACACACGTGCAGCGCAATCACCAGTCCAGGAATGAGGAACAGCGGGCCTATCGCGAGTAAGGTGAGCATCGCAGCGGCACGGGGGCTCGGGACCTGGACTCGGCGACAGCGACGTTGACGGTGACGGTGACCGAATGGGACCATGTAAGACTCAACCCACCTCCGTACTCCGCCGAGAAGTGGCCGTCCTCGCTCTGGAGGTGTTTGTAGAATTCAAAGCCGTTCCGAGCTGCTTCCAGTGGTGTTGTGGGTTCAGGAAGGTCCGGTGCGCCCTATGTCTCATTAACCCACAGATCAACAGCTCGACGGTAGGTGGCTGTAGACGTCCCCGCGCGCACAGCGGTTGATCAGGAGCGCGAAAGACACGTCCCCACGTACCACCTCGAGACCGAGCCAGTACTTGTCCTCCATGGTCTGGGGCCACGCATCCCTCACTGGCCCCTCGGGTAGATAGAGCCATTTATGCTGCCCGTGATTATCCTCGCCGACCTTGATCCGCCAGCCGGCGAGGTCGGTCCGTTCGGGCTGATACGAAGCGGTCATGCCGAGTGGGCGAGGGAGGGCGGTTTTGGTGATGGGGGAGCAGGATACGGGGGCTCAGTCGGGGCTGAGCAAAGGCTATGGGAATGGGAAGGGGGAATTAATGGAGGTTCGGGGGATGGGTGTCGGCTTGAAGACTGGGAGGGTGTGTTATAAGTGGGAAGAGGTTCCATGGTACGACTGAAAACAAACCACGGTCGACCTGCGGGCGTCCAACACCGCGCACGACCCTCATTCCCCGCGGGGAAGTCCAGTGTGACTGACATACCACCACGGTGATCTGACGCAGTGACGTACAGTCAGCCTGACATTGGCTAGCTCATTTGCGCGGCCGTTTTTTGCGGTTGGGGCAGGTGGTGGCCGTCCGGGCCGGGGCGAGCCGGTCGGACGCCCTCTTTCGTTTCTTTCTTTCACCAATTGCAACTTCTCCGTGTCCACATAGCCGTTGCCGTTGCCGTTGCCGAGACGGTCCTTTGAATAACAACACGCACAACTCCCCAACCACTTTTACAACCACTTTGTTCACTCCTCTTCCCACTCGCCCCACGCCTACGCAGACACACCGCCACAATGTCGCATTTCGGAGGAGGCATCGCCCCGCTCACCCAGGCCAAGGAGGAGCCGGGGTCGGGACCTCCCTCCAACCCACCTTCGAACCCACCCTCGGCGCCCACGTCCCGTCGACCCTCCTTCGCGCACATGCAGATGTCGGGTCAGATCCCTGGTGGACCCGGCTCGCTCTCGCGGAGGTCATCCTTGGCTTCCGGTCCCAGGCCTATCACCCGAGCAGAGTTCTCGGGCCCGCCCACACCCAGTCTTCTGTCTCGTGCCGGTTCCCCAACGCTGCCGCTCGGAAGCGACGAGGCTTTCGGCGGAGGCAAAGCATGGGGTGACAGAAAACAACCTCGTCACGGCGAATTCATCGGCAGTGTCGACTGTGGAACGACGTGAGTGGAAAGACAACAACGTCGCTAACGTCAGCTCCACCCGGTTTATCATCTTCGACAAGAACGCCAAGATCGTCACCGAGCACCAAACCGAGTTCCCCCAGATCCTGCCCCATGCAGGATGGCACGAGCAGGATCCCATGGACCTCGTCGACAGCATGAAGGAGTGTATCAACCAGGCGGTGGAGAAGCTCGAGTGGATGGGCTGGCACAGGGATAGCGTCAAGGGTATCGGTGGGTCAAGGCAGGACTCCAGTCTTCTTTCTGCATGATCACAACACACCTTGGCTCGCCATCATACATGCCATCTGTTTTACGCGTTACGGGTTGTTCGCCCGCAGCCATGCTTTTGCGACGTTTTGCACCGCTACAGTGCCACCTCGCTTATCTGGGGGCACCGCTGATGACGTAGGTATCACCAACCAGCGAGAAACCACTTTGTGTTGGTCTCGCTCGACCGGCAAACCACTATGCAACGCGATCGTGTGGGACGATGCCCGGACCAACGCGCTCGTGCGGACATTCGAGCAGAAGCTCGACGAGGAGGGTATCGACATTGATGACGACGAGGAAGTCGCGGAAGACGCAGACGGCGCGCCTCCAGGCGTCGAGCTCGGGACGGGAGGCGAGGAATCGGCGTTTGCAGAGCAGGGCAAGGTCGACGAGGGGCTGTCCACTGTGGGCAAGGCTATGCAGAACCTCGGCCTCGCCGGGAGAGGCAAGGAGATCAAGAAGAAGCGGAAAGGAAACGACGGTCTAGTCGACATGTGGGTGTGCTCCGGTCCGGTCTCACTTGTCGGTTCCTAGCTCATCACCATCCAGCACCGGTATCCGCCTATCCACCTACTTCTCCGCCATCAAGCTGCGATGGATGCTCGACCACCACAAGGAGGTGCACGATGCATACGAGGCGGACGACCTGCAGTACGGCACAGTGGACAGTTGGCTCGTCTACGTGAGTCGCGTTGATCAAGTGCAACAAGTGCAAATCTAACCATTGCAGAACCTCACCGGCGCAAAAGACGGTGGTCTCCACATCATGGACGTGACCAACGCGTCCCGAACGCTTCTCGTCTCGCTCAAGACCCTCGCATGGCACCCGCCCCTCCTCCGCTTCTTCGGCTTCAAGCCATCCATCCTTCCCCGAATCGTGTCCTCGGCCGAGGTGTACGGCAAGATCCACGAGAACATGGACACGCCGCTCACCGGGGTTCCCATCGCCGGTATCGTCGGTGACCAGCAGGCCGCGCTGGTCGGGAACAAGTGTCTCAAACGTGGCGAGGCGAAGAACACGTACGGCACGGGTAGTTTCGTGCTCTTCAACACTGGCGAGGACATCGTGCGCAGCAAGAACGGTCTTCTCACAACAGTGGCGTACCAGGCGGGACCCGACTCCAAGCCGGTCTACGCGTTGGAAGGGTCCATCGCCGTGGCAGGCTCGGCGATCAAATGGTGAGCAGAGCGCACGCTGGTTCTCCGTCGTTCGCGAGCCGCACTGACTGTCGTTAGGCTGCGAGACCAGTTGAACCTGATCGAGGAATCTGGCGAGATGGACTACCTCGCCGGCTCTGTCGAGGACACTGGCGGCGTCTACTTTGTCACCGCTTTCAGCGGTCTCCTCGCCCCGTACTGGGACCGCGACGCCACGGGAACCATCATCGGTCTCACTTCATACACCACCTCTGCGCACCTTGCTCGGGCGACGCTCGAGGCGGTGTGTTTCCAGACCCGGGCTGTTCTCGATGTCATCGAGTCCGAATCTGGCGTCAAGCTCGAGACCCTCAAGGTTGATGGTGGAGTCACCAATTCGGACCTCGCGATGCAGCTCCAGGCAAACGTGAGTGCGGCGTCGGTCGAGTCCAGGTTTCTGCGCTCCACGCTGTACCGCGGCGTCATCACTGACGCGTCCAGATCGGCGGGTTCAACGTCGCTCGTCCGTCCATGCGCGAATCCACCGCCCTCGGAAGCGCCCTCCTCGCAGGCCACGCGCTCAAGCTCTTCGGATGGGACCTCGCAGAACCCAACACACTCGATAAAGTCAACACCGCCGACGTCCACACCTTTGAGCCGGAACTGCCGGAGAAGGACAGGCTCAAGGCGATCAAAGGGTGGGAACGCGCCGTCAGCAGGGCGAGGAAGTGGCATACCTCCGAGGAGGAGGATGAGGAGGAGGACAAGTTTGAGGAGGAGAGCGGGGTTCACAAGGTGTACTAGATCAATACGGAACAGTTGGGGGGTTCGACATTCATGCATTTCGGTTTAGAGCGATGCGGAGGCCGCGGAGCCCTGCGTCGGACCGCGATATGGTCTTTCAAAGGCGGGCAGGTCT
The DNA here is from genome assembly GCA_003942215.1 of Saitozyma podzolica. Taxonomy (NCBI): domain Eukaryota; kingdom Fungi; phylum Basidiomycota; class Tremellomycetes; order Tremellales; family Trimorphomycetaceae; genus Saitozyma; species Saitozyma podzolica. Next base: position 713,430 of record RSCD01000014.1, read on the forward strand.
TCGCACAGTGGACTCTGCACTTGGAGGGAACATACCTTCACGGGACTTGAGACCTGGTTCTGGGCAGTCATCTTGCTGTGAGTCGAAGCTTGCGCCGAGCGGGAATCAGAGAGAGTTGGGCGAATATCAAAACACGAAGAAGGTGAGAGGTTCTGGGGGTGAGGGGTAAGGACGGGGAGGGTCAAGGAGGTTGAAACGCATATGACTGCGCTCTCGTCGTATCTGCAATTACATGATGGCATGATGTCTCTTGACTAAGCGCGCACTCAACTGACGGCACGTCCCGGACCGACTCGATCTGCTGCTCCTCTGCCTCACTTCGCCGATCCGCTTCTCCTCTCCCTCTCCACTTTATCCAATCTTTGGCCCCTCCTCACCCAGAAGCCTCCACTCTTCGGCCCCTGAATTGATCTCGTATGTCACCCAGCACCCGACGTCACTGGTTCGCCCCCACATTGGTCCAATAGTCGGCTTCCCTCGTTCCCCGTCCGTCCACCGACTCGGATGCACGGCCGGGCGGATCGCTCTGTGCCTGTGTGTTGGCCTGGGATGAGCCTTGCTGTCTCATACGACTACGTCGCTCGAGACGGTTCTCAGTGGGATGATTGCCCTCCCTGTATATCATCAGCCCCAGAATGTGTTATCCCAGTTGAGGATTATCGACCACTAGGAGTCTAGGGAGAAGAGAGGCGGAGATGCGATGCTTACTCCTAAGTCCCATCAGTCCGTCGACGAGTCGCGTATAAGCGAAGTAGTGCATATCCACTCACAGATTCCTTGTTTGCCTTGCGACGCTTCACGATGCGTCTGATGGCGATCCACCACGGCATGTTGATGGCCCAGACAGCGGGTTTGGGCGAGAAAATGGGCACGCTTTCCAGGAGGAGACGGGTTGTCACCGGTCCCACTATTCGGGTATGAACAATTGCATTTGAAGCTTCAGGAGGGCACACATCTTCCTAGTTATCTATACACTGCCTGCATGCATCCTGTATGCATTCCGCCAAGCATCCCATCGTTCTTCCGCCTTCTTCGTACTCTCCACTCTCCAGTACCATCGCACTCGTATCCATCCACCTGCCACACCCCTCCCGCGCCACAGCCAGACACGCATGTATCGCTCAATTCGCCGCGGCGATTCGTCCCGTGGCGACCACCTCCACCCTCCCCGACCTCTCTTCCAAAAACCTTTTGGACCAACTCCGCCGTCAGGTATATCGACGAGCACACCACATCGCATCTCATCCAGCGAACACGCGTGCATCCAAGTTGAATTGCTGTCGACAGGTCCGACTGCTCCTACCGACTCGATCCACGGCCAATCATCCGACAGTGCTCGCGAAAGAGATAATCCATCGCCATGGCGTCGTCGTCTTCTGCGGGATTGACGCAAGGGCAGGTGAGCGAGCTTCAGCTCGCGGGTGACTACTCTATCAAGAGCGAGACGGTGACCCCGAAGCTTGGTGAGTCGGCGGCTCGGCGGGTCCGGGATGCTATATCTGTCAGAGCGGTCTGGTGCACCGTGGATGCAGCGCCTATTTGTGTCGTTTGGAGCCCTCGCTGAACCCGCAGATACCACGCAATGGCCGCTCTTGCTTAAAAACTACGACAAGCTGCTTGTCCGATCGTCCCACTTCACTCCTATCCCTACCGTACGTCTGAACCCCTTTCCCGCATGTCTGCACGGCTACACGCCGCGAAGACCTCGATCTCTTTGCTGACCCTGTCCAGGGCGTGTCCCCGCTGAAGCGGGACTTGCAAACCTACGTCAAATCCGGCGTCATCAACCTCGACAAGCCCTCGAACCCTTCCTCGCACGAAGTCGTCGCTTGGCTGAAGCGCATCCTCCGCGTGGAGAAGACTGGTCACTCTGGTACCCTTGACCCGAAGGTCACTGGGTGTCTGATCGTGTGTATCGACCGTGCCACCCGACTCGTCAAGTCCCAACAGGGCGCTGGAAAGGAATACGTCTGCGTGGTCCGATTCCACGACACTCTCGCCGACGAAAAGGCCCTGCCGCGAGCTCTCGAGACCCTCACCGGAGCGCTGTTCCAACGACCACCGCTCATCTCCGCTGTGAAGCGACAGCTCCGAGTGCGAACCATCTACGAGTCCAACCTGATCGAGTTTGACAACAAGCGCAATCTCGCGGTGTTCTGGGTCTCGTGCGAGGCGGGAACGTACATCCGGACGCTCTGTGTCCACCTCGGTCTCCTCCTCGGAGTGGGAGCGCACATGCAGGAACTCCGACGAGTCCGAAGTGGTATCACCGGCGAGAACGACGACGTCGTGACCATGCATGACGTCCTGGACGCTCAGTGGCTGTACGACAACACCCGCGACGAATCGTATCTCCGACGAGTGATCCGACCGCTCGAATCGCTTCTCACCAACTTCAAGCGTATCGTCGTCAAGGACTCGGCCGTCAATGCAGTCTGCTACGGTGCCAAGCTCATGATCCCCGGTCTGCTGCGGTACGAGGCCGACATCGAGGTCCACGAGGAGGTCGTGCTCATGACGACAAAGGGCGAGGCCATCGCCATTGGTATCGCCATGATGTCCACTGTCGACCTCGCGTCGTGCGACCACGGAGTCGTCGCCAAGGTCAAGCGATGCATCATGAACCGAGACCTCTACCCGCGCAGGTGGGGTCTTGGACCCAAGGCCCAGGAGAAGAAGAAGATGATCAAGAAGGGGGAGCTCGACAAGTACGGAAAGGACATCCCAGGCGTCACGCCCGCGGCATGGAAGAAGGACTATGTCGACTACAACGCCGCAGAGACGGCAGACGGTCTCGTCGCCACCCAGCCGGCCGCAACGGCGAAGATCGAGCCCATCACGGAAGCCGAGCCAGAAAAGAAGCGCAAGAGGGATGATGAGGTCGAGAAGGAGGTCAAGGTCGAGGACGAGGACAAGAAGGTGAGCACGGCGCGGATTTCCCATCAGCATTCTCCGCTGACGTTTCGTAGAAGAAGAAGAAGGTCAAGACCGAGGACGGCGTGGAGCGAGATGAGACCCCCGAGGAGCGTGCGAGGCGGAAAGCGGAGAAGGCGGCCAAGAAGGCTGCCAAGGCGGCGGCGTCATGATCCGGGTTTTCGTGTGTATCATATGTAATTTGCATGGCTCATACTGCGCTGCGGCGTCTCTACTCCGGCTTCTTACTGTGCCGAGCTTGCTCGACGATTCAATCCCCCAGGTCGTCCATGCTCTCATTGGTTCGCGAATCTTTTGTTGGCTCAAGTATCGTATGCGGCACGACCCTCATGGTCGCTCGTCGATCTGGAGGTCGCGGTCGATCGCCCCAAAGCTGTCAAAGAACGACTTGAACAGGTCGATATAGTGCTTGACGTCCGAGGACCCGGCGGTTTCGCGGATCGAGTGCATCGACAACTGCGCGAGGCCAATGTCGACGGTGCGTACATGGGTGGACAAGTGTGGTCCAACGGTCGAGCCGCATGACTGGGCAACCATCAGATCTCACTGGCACCACTGCTGATTGGGAGATAGTACTCACCGAGTCGTTTCGGATCTCAAACTCCTGCAGCGGCACACCGGCCTTCTTGGCGATTCGTCGAAGGAGGAAAGTCGTCTGTGCTGTGCTGGTATATCGCTGGTTGGCGTTCGTCTTGATCACCACTCCGCCGTTGAGCTTTGGGGCGTGGTTGTCCTCATACTTGTTCGCGTAGTTCGGGTTGATCTGGTGGGACTTCAGCAGCGGTCACCGATACCCGGCACCCGGGTGGGACTCACCGCATGCCCCATATCCGCCGAGATGAGGAAGCTGTTGGCGAGGAGATTGTGGTATCCCACCGAAGAGTAATCTGACATCGCGGAGATACGCTCCACGAAGGACGGGAGCAGGTTGGACTCGGCGCCGTGGTTGGACACGCTCCCAACCTGGATGTCAGTGTGGGCTCGGTATCGACCCTTCACTCACCTCCTCGTTATCGAACAAGATGACGCAGCGGATGTTGTCCTCTGCCGCGTCTGCCTCCACTGCGCCACAAAGACCCTCGATCGAGGCGAAGCTGGGTTCAGCGATCGTCTTACGTGCCAGCTCACCATGTCATAAGGTTGTCGATACGCGGGCTGAAGATGAACTCGTTGGAAAGACCACCAACGCACGATGGCTGGGTGTCGTATAGCGAGCTGTGGGCGTCAAGCATCAGTGGACGCGGACTTCTGAAGCGGCGCGAACCGGCTCAACCGGGATCACTCACAGTTCAAAGTCCTGGATATCCGCGACGCTACAACCCAGCTCATCCGCCAAGACGGCGAGGAGCAACGGGTGGTGTCTTTCTCCCATACCCGCCGCATCGTCCTGTCCGTCCACTGCCATGCGGCCGGGCGTCGAGCTTCGCGACGGAGCGACCGGCGTCCCCGTCCCCGTGCCCGTACCCTTTGCCTTGTTGGATCCTCCCGCCTCGTTCAGCGCATCCGCGACGAGGCCGAGGATCGGCGCGAATTCAGTCTCCTTGTTGAACTTGAATGCCTCGTTGATAGTCCTGTCGAGGTGTATCGCGAGTGTCGGAATCCTCAACAACGGGCGATCGATCTTGACGAGTTTGGAAGTGAATCCGGCCTCGGCATTGGGAGTGGAAACGATCACTCTCCCAGCAATGGATAGGTCCCGGTCGAACCAGCTCGCCCAGATCCCACCGCCGTAGAGCTCAACGCCGACCTGGAGGTATCCAGACTTGGTCTTCTTGCTGACAGGTCGGAGCTTGAGGCAGCACGAATCGAGGTGACCCACCGCAAACGAGATGGCCGAGTGGGGAGCGGGCTTGGGAGGCAGTGTGAAGGCCACGAGGGACGATTGGTTCCGGGTGTAGAAGTATGATCCGCCCGGAACGAGTTGGGAGGGCTGTCGCTCCGACACCCGCGTGAAGCCGGACGAGACGAGCCGGGAGGAGAGGTTGGAGACGGCGTGGAAAGGTGTTGGGGAGGCGGTGACAAAGTTGCAGAATCTGAAGCGTGAGTGGGCCGGCGTCGGCGTGGGAGGACAGGGGGGTGGACTCACTTGACCGCGTCTGCAGGAGGGGGCGTGGGGATCTTCATGGCGACGAGGAATTGGAGACGAGTGAGGCAGTGGCGCGGCGCGATGCGGTGCGGTGCGGTGTGGTGTGGTGGGTGGAGTATGGAGTGAGAGCAAGGAGGTCGAGCGGCAGAGTGGATGATGATCGTGAGATGGATGCGCAGTGTATGGGCTACTGCACCATGCGGGGACGTCCGGGTGGAGGCGACCGAGCAACGCCGGGTCACGTGCAGCACTGAACGGAAAGGGCGGGATCAAAACCATAAGACACCCGAACGGCAGCTTCGGCGTTAAGACTACCGCCGAACGCCAACCTCGCATGAGTCGCCGCCACAGTCCTGCCTCATCGGCGTTACTCGTTTCTCCCTACCGTATGGCTCTGGCTCTGCCACCCCAGACGCACACTCTCGCTGGCGTCTCTCGCTCCTCCGCTGGCTCACCGTCCATTCAGCAAATCGTGGCCTTGCGACCTCCTCTTCAGCTCTCTTCATCGTTCCACTGACGCTGCAGGGAATTCATAAATCATGGTGAGCCCGACCTCCTTGCCAACACTCGTCTGGACGTCGCTGACCAGGTGTTACCCGTTCTCTTCTCGTCACTACTCGGATCATCCTTCGTCGAAACCGTTATCGATCGATCTGTCTCGTTGATGTCCTTCCTCTCGACGATCTACTCCGCCTCGCTCGCACGCCTTTTCACTTCGCCATTGCCTCTGAATTGCCTACTCGCTCCTCGCCGTGGTGCCGGTGCCGCATAACAGGGTCGTGTCAGGACAAAGACCGTGAAGCGCGCTTCCCGCGTTCTCATCGAGAAGTACTACCCCCGCCTCACCCTCGACTTCCAGTGAGTACAGTGACGGTTCAAGGGGATGGCTGGGCGACATCGGGGCACGTGCACGGAAATTGCAATTGTCAGGAGGACATGAGGTGGGCTGCGGACTCGGTCCGAGGGGGTGTGGTTGTGGAGCCAAGTCGGGACCAGTGCTGGCGGATTCGGCGTCAACCGAGTGGGACTCGACGTGAGGACGGGTGATTTGGGGCCACAGGAGGATGGCGGCGGTGTGTGATCGGTGCGGTCGGTGTAACGCCGTGTCGGGGCGTGAGGAGGGATATCCTGTCGCCCAGACGGACCAGAAACTCGCGACGTCTGCACATCCGCTGACACGCGCAGCACCAACAAGCGTCTCATCGATGAGGTCGCGTCGGTCCCCTCGAAGCGTCTCCGGAACAAGATCTCCGGCTGTGAGTGGTTCCTCCTGTTCACAATATTCCCCATGTCCATCGTCTCACGGCCTCGTTGCTCATCGCTGATATCGACCCCGCCGCAGTCACCACCCACCTGATGAAGCGTATCCAGAAGGGCCCTGTCCGAGGCATCTCCTTCCGTCTGCAGGAGGAGGAGCGTGAGCGCAAGGACCAGTACGTCCCCGAGGTCTCGGCCCTCGCCGTCTCGGCCGACACCCCGCTCGAGATCGACAACGAGACCAAGGACCTCCTCAAGTCCCTCGGCATGGACAACCTCCCCGTCAACGTCACCGCCGTCCAGGCGTACACCCGTCCCGAGAGGAAGGGCCGATTCGTCCCCGGCGCTGGCAAGGCCTAAGCTCGGGCTCGGTTGGCGCAGTGCGGTTTGTAGGGAGATGGATATCATGCCTCAGCAATGTGTCAGCGGTGCGACGGTGCGACAGTGCGACAGGTGTCAACGGTTTCAGCGGTGTCAGCGGTGTCAGCGGTGCAGCGGTGTCAACGGTATTGGCGCTTTCGGTGTGAGCGGTTTCAGCGACGAGGACTTGGAGGATTTCCACGCTTTGACGATCGAGTTGGTGCTATGTGTATTCTTGAGCGAGTGGGTCGCTTGGGCGCAGTGGAGTCCAGCGAGTTGTGGGAGGCTCCCGATATGTGCAGTTCTCGACGACCATGTCTTGGCCGCTGTGAGGATACGGCCCCAGTCCCTTGGGAGGTCGTCTCTTGCGACCAAAGAGTGCGACCTGATTCCAAGCGCACGATCATGTCTCTCGCACTTGGTAAAACACAATCGTAATTGTCATAAAGGTCCCTCTATGTCGACATCTACCATCTCCCAACTCGGCGAGCAGTAAAACTTGTGTCCATCCCACGCGCAGCAACTAGTCCCATGCTTTCTTTGCTCTGTCGCGCTTTGCCTGTATGCGTGTCAGCGAGACGTGTGCGCATTTGGCTGAGCAGCGGCTTCTCGGGCATCTAACAGAGGATGTCCTCTCCTTCGAGCTCCGACCGCTGCTTTGTCCCTCAACACCGAAACACCGACACATCCCGCCCACCAGAACCTCGAGAGTCACTCTCGACGCCCTTTCTTTCTCCCTTACTCGTCCACGCCTTCCGCACGCCACGCCTTGCGCTCGCTTCACGCTCCACGCACACCTTACTCACCTTCCTCTCCTCCCTCTGCCTCTCCTTCTCCGCCAACACGCCGCTCCTCTCCACCGCCTTATCCCGCCCCTTGTCCACCCTCGCTTTCTGCTTCTTGCTCAGCTGCTTGCCCTTCTTGTTCTTGGTACTCGGCTGGACGACACCACCCGGGAGGACCATCGTCGCGGGGAGACGCTTGTTCGCCGCGAGCTTGGAGGGGTTGACAGGGACGGCGGAGGGCTTGGGCTGGGCTGACCCGGCCCCGGCCCCGGCTCTGGCATTGGAGGTGGGACCGGGTTTCGATGGGCCTGCTTGGGCGTCTGTGAAACAGTCAGCAGATTCAATCACATAATGGAGGAGGGGACATACTGGACATAGTGTCGGATTGGGTGAGGTGAGTCCTGAGTCAAGGTCGAGTCGAGGTGAGCGTGTGCAAGTACTTTGACGTGATTGTGCAATGATTGCGGTTGTGGTGGTGGTTTCAAAACTTGTGAGGGCAGGAGTGGCACTCGGGTCGCCGGAACCGCCGGAAATGACCTAGTACGCGTTGGACAAGTGCCGTCCCGGGTCTTGACGTATCGTATGCATAGACTTCTTGCGCCTCTGTAGCACTGTTCGTTGAATAATCTCAGGTGTCCGCGCCTACTTGGTGGTGGTTGGTGTATGTATGTATGTCTGGTCGAGCAAACGTTGCCCCCTCGCCGCTTCATCCTCGCCCCCTCGGCCCGCCCCGAGCTGTTCCGGTCCGGTTGATTCTGCGCGCGCCTTTCACCCCTTTCGCCACCTCGTCAAATACAACTAACAAGCCCATTCATTGTTCTTACTCTTCGTCTTCATCTTCTCCCACGCATCGCTACTCGTATCTCCGCATCGACACCGACCGGCCAGCATCAACCAGAAGCCGATCTACCATCGACTGCTGCTGCAGTCGCGTTTGCAAGCGATCTTCCGGACCCGATCCGATACTGCTATCCGCGAATTAAACCGATTAAACCGTCGCCACCGCCCGGCACTCCAGCGGACGCTGGCAGACCTTCCTTCCCTTTACCCCGGGCCCCCCATCCTTCTTCCTTTGTCTACAACGCCATCATCCCCATCTTCTCGAATCTCCGCATCGCACACACCACCGCCACCGCCGTCGCCACCACCCTCACAAAACACGACCGGAGCATCTGTCGTCGGGATACCCGCTCACATCATCCCTCGCCTCGCCTCGCCTCGCCTCGCGGCCGCCCCTACCCCTACCCTGCCCCGCGCTACAGCCGCGCGAAGCCGCTCGCTCTAACGTAACGCGGAGCTATCATCAGTCCGGCCTCTCGTCCCGGCTCACACACACTCAGCCCCCTACTCACGCTTACGCCTTCGCCCTCGCCCAAAGCTCATCACACATTCACTCGACGTATCATCGCCGCCAACGCCGTTCCCACGTTGACAAATCATCTCACCGACTCGACTCGACGACTCATCGACCCATCGACCCATCGACCCATCGACTCATCGACCCATCAGCTCGACTCGTCCCCGCTTGCGCCTTTGAACTCGCTTCATTGACCAACTCTCGGGTCGACCCAAATCCCCTCCAAGGGCAGTACTGCGGTGCTGTCTGTTTACCTATCGCACCTCTCGTGCCGCATTCCCCCGCTCTCCTCTGCGCTCCTATTTGACCCCTTTCATCTCCGCCTGTACCTCTCCGCCTCTCCGCCAAGCGCATACTGCCACCATGGCGTCGATGGAAGATCTCATCGCGACGATCTCGGGCGGTCTGCATGCGGGGCAGCAGGGCAACGACCTGAAGGATCTCCATGTGAGTGGGACTCGGCGTCTGCATGCGAGTGGACTTTCGGACTTCATTCGGCTTGGTTGGGTCCCCGCGCAGTTGTGCTTTGCATGTGGTTCGAGAGCACTCGGTGGAACTCGTCTTATCGTGTTGTCATCCTGGTCCGGCCTCGCGCAGATGTTATCTGCAGGGGACCTCCTGCGCTTTGGCCTTTGGCGCATCCGTCGTCTCGTTCCCATTCCCACGTTCGTCCTCGTCCTCGCATCTCCCACGGAGTTTAGACATCCGCAGTACTTGCCCCCTCCCCCCCTCCCTTCCTCTCTCTTCTCTATTCCCTGCTTGTCCAGTTCCCATTCCTCTACAACTTGACGTTCCATTCCCGTGCTGACCCTCGCCAGGCTAAGCTCGCTCAAACTCTGCACCCCTCGATCCCACCTCAGCCGTACCGCCCATCTGCACCTCCCGGAGCCTCCCCCGCACACTCCACCGGCCCCATGCCGCCTCCCGCTCCTGCCTCGTCCTGGAACTCGCCCCCTCCCTCGGGCTACCTCTCCGGTCTCAACGGGTTGAACGGGTTGAACGCTCTGGGCGGCTCGCCATCGTTTGCGTCGCTTGGGTCGGGTAGCCCGTCGGGGCGTCAACCCGCTTTTGTGGGTCAGCGCGAGACTGGTTTCGCCGTGTCTCCGAAACCAAACAACGGCGCGGTGCAGGGGCATGCGCAGGGACAGAGACAAGGACAAAGCCAGGGTGTAGACGGGGTTGGCGCTGGCATCCCCGCGCCGAGACCAGCGCAGTTCGGACGGGAAAGAGACGTCGCGACGGGTAGCGGTGGCGCCAACGGCAATGGCAATGCTTACGGCGTGAATGGAGCCGAGGCATCTGGAATACCATACCACTCCGCAGTGCTTCCCGCCAGAGCGAGCCCGAAGGATACGGGAGGGTTCGACGAGGATGCGTTTAGGCCGCTCTGGAACGAAGACGACGCCAAGTCCTGGGAGGCGTTTAACGCGAGGAAGTGAGGGAATCAAGGAGTGAGGGGTGGGGGTGAGGAAGTGGAGTGGTATGAGGAGAAGAGGAAGTGCTGCAGGGAGAAAGTGAGGTGAAGGCGGTTGTGAGGGGTTGGGAGAGTGAGGGCGCGGACAGCGAAGAAGTGAAAGTGTTGGGGGCGCATCACCATCATCACCACCTACGCAGACACGGGTGTTGCTCGTCAAGAAGGAGAAGGCATACGAATTCAATCAGCGGACCGTCGGATTGTCGAAGCAGGTCGGTACAGGTGGCCTGGCGGGTCGAAGGACGGAGAGTGGACAGTGGAGAGTGGGAGGGGTCGGGCGCTGCTTATGTCTGGCGGGTACCTCGCTGGCGCGCTGTACAACATACATTACACCTACTTCCTGCGACCTCGCTACCTCGCTCCCTCGCTCCCTCGGTGTACTGCTCGAACGAGCGGCGTCCCGCTTCTCCTTCGAAAAACCACCCCGCGAAAACTGCAGCGAGCGATAACGATGAGGTCCTGTGCGCTCGAGCGGTTTAGCCATTCGCGACACAATCCGCACCGCCGCGCCGCACCGCACCGCAGAGTGCCACCTGTTCTACCGGTACCACCTCTTTCGCCGACGCATGACCCCTTGTGCCACAGACCTTTCCGTGTCCATATCTTTATCTTGACCCACATCACATGATCCGCTTGTTTGAGTCTGATCCCATCGTTCCGGTATCACCGGTCTACCTCTGTCTATCTGTTATCCTCACTTCCCTATCCTGCCTTCCAACCATCCCAACCACCCTTACCGTTGTCATTTCGCTTTTCCCGTAGATCCCATATCCACATCCCCATCTCTTCCGATCCTTCATCCACCTGATCTCTGATCTTTCATCTCTGATCTTTCATCTTTCATCTTCCATCTTCGATCCCCGTTCCCACTCTGACGACCTTGTATAGACTGTGCAGCTAGGCGTCAGATGTATACAGTATCACGTGTCACTCCATCCCAACGAGTCTCCGCCAAGTGTCCTGTATCTTTTTCGAGGGCGGCAAGTGTATCTTCTCGAGTGACAGGATCGAGACGAGACGGCGTGGGCGAGAGGAATGTCCCCTGAGACTTGGACGGCACGCCATCGTGTTGATTGCGAACACATCGAAACGCTCGAAACCACGCTTCCGTTAGGTCTCGCCAATGTGACTTCGGTTGAACGAGGACTCTGACTTGTTTGGACAACTACTCTCCGACGATATGAGGAACGAGGGAGACGTGCGGTCGAGGATCTATCGAGGGTCGAGGCGATCGTCAGCGAAAGCACTATCATCCTGGTGCAATAACGTGAGCGGACAGGTCAGAGGCTGCCAAGTAGCATTCTGCGGAGCTGCTCGGCAGCGCAGTGTGGTCCATTTGATATGGCTTGATTTGGAGTCGATGCATATGACATTCTTCCCTGCGACACCGACGCCGACGCCGACACTGACACACACCGATCCCAATGCTGACCCCGGTGCCCAGGTCTCGACGACCCGCAGCGTGACCCACGCCCCACGCCCCACGCCCCACGACGCGGTCAGACCGCGCTCTGTCGCACGCCGGCGATCTTGTCTGCTGCCTGGGAAGTGTCAGCAGGGTGGTTTGGGATGAGCAACAGGTCCGGCGGATTCGCGGCGATTCCGTCGAATCAACGGGCGAGTGATTGCGTGGACGTGCACAAATGAGCGGGCGGACTGGTGAACAGTTGAACGGATCGACGGATCGACGATTTGTCGATGATATAGTAGAAGCGGATCTGGAGATGCGATACGGATCCGATCCCACTCACTTGGCGGATGTACGGTAATGAGAGGAATGTGCCAATGATAGGAGTCTGTCGGAGCGCCTGGAGGATGACGGGGAAGAAGGATCTGCGGGGGGAGGGGACTGTCAGCGGGGTCACGACTTGGAGCGGAGATATGTGGTCCGTAGCGCGGTGAGCGCGATGAGCGGGGTGGTATGGAGCTGCCACTGTGCGACGAATATCGGGCAGCGGGCAGCGGGAAACCAGGCGGAAGGAGATTGGTGGGAGGGCCTACACAAGTGGCAAGACGCAGGAGGCGCGGAGTAACGAGTAAACGAGTAATCGCAGTCGTGCGCTACGTGCGCTATTCGCTGCCTGCACACGCCGGACCGCGCTGCTGCACACGCCGGACGCGCTGGCACTGTACACGCCGCACGTACCCAAAGAGCCCCACAAAGCCGATGAACTCGATGCAGATCCCCGTGATTGGCCACTTGAAGAACACGAGCAGGCTGGGTCGGGCGCATTAGCACGGGTCGCACGAGTAGGACGAGTAGCACGAGTAGCACGAGTTCGAGGCGTCCGAGTGCGAGTGCGAGGAGCTCGGGCACGAGTTCCCGCTCGACGGATCCGAATATCCGAGTATCGGATAGGATAGTGTTCGATGGATCAGAGGAGGAACGGAAGGACCGGAAGGAACGGAAGAAATGGGAGGAACGGAAGGGATGGAAGGAATGGGAGGAATGGAAGGAAGAATGGAAGGAAGGATGGAGGGGACGGGAGTCGCGTTTCGCTCACATGCCGCCGAAGAAACACAGCGTGCCGCGCCACTTCTCCCTCCGCGAGAAGAAGTAGAAGGTCTTGGTCGGGCCGATGATGAGTGGGAGACCTGAGAGGAAGAGGATCTGCGGGGTCAGCGGGGTTCGGTGTGCGTGGGGCGCGGGGCGGGGGGTGCAGGGCGCGGGCTGAAAGCGGACCGGAACCGTGGGCGAGGATGATGCGGGCGGCAGGGGAATATCAAGGCAGAGGGGGACGAGGGGGACGTCGGCGTGGACGTGGTTGTGGATGTGGACGTGGACGTGGGAATGGACGTGGACGTGGGAATGGACGTGGACGGGGACGTGGGAGTGGACGTGGACGTGGACATACATTGCCTAGAGCGAGGAGGGGACCGTCGAACAAAAGGATAATGCCTGTGAATGTCAGATGAGAACGACACAACGACACGGTCCGGCACGTCGGACCGATCAGATCATCGTCAATGCGCTTCGGCGTTACTTGGCAGGACACCGTGACGCCGTTTGCCGACACACGACAAGGAGGCAGGCGGACGCGGACGTGTCGCCGAAACACCGCGACGTACCGAGGAACTGGAAGAAGATACCAAACGCGACGAGCGCGATGCCGATCTCTAAGCGAAGGATCAGCTGGTCCTTCTACCGCTATTCCACAGCCCGGGTTCCGCTTCCGCTTCGATACGGCTACGACAAGAGTCGAGCCATCTCGTAGCCACATGAAGGGGGGGGGGGGTGGGGGGGTGTCCCGCTCCTCCCGCCTCGAGTCCGGGTTGAGGTTACACGTACTTTGCGCGTCGGAGAGCCACATGACGGAAGCTGCGTGAGGATAGGCGGGACCGGGGTTATTCCAGGGGAGTGGGAGTGGGGCAGAGAAAGTGAAGAAGTGGACAGGGCTTGTTTCTTGCGGGAAAGAAGTTGTTGAGAATATAAATGGGGCGTGGAAGTTGGAAGTGGGTCGCTCCCTCGCGAGGCGAGACACGTCGGACCGGCGCGCGTTAATTGGGGGAAACAAACAAGTGGGAGGCTGCACGATTCCAGCAGCAGCACCGGAATCAAATCGGTTGGCTGGCGACTTGGGTCGGGTCGTGGCGGGCTCTACGGTGACGTCAAAGTGGATGGTGGTGAGACTGAACCAGTCATTGGTGCTTTCGCAGCGCTGCGATGCGGCCAGTCAAAGACACCGTAGCGCAGCACGTCTGGCACGTCTGGCACGTCTGGCACGTCTGCGTATAAGTCATCTTCGTCTCGAACAGATTGTCTCTCCATGCTGGATCCAGTCTGGAGGAGAACAGAGCCCTATGTCAGAGCACTCCTCTTCTACCGAATACTGCTTGATCTAGGCACTTTCCTGCGACAGCAATATCGCCCAGCCCACTTGACACCCCGAAATTTAGGTTGCCGCTTGAACATGACCTTCTCCATCATGCATATTCCCAGTGACGCAGTGACGCAAGGGAATACGATGGGAGCGTGCCGAGGGGTCGAGGTCGAGGAACCCTACGAGGAACCCAATCCCAGCAACGTCGGCACGACGGTCCCGAACCGACCGTCGCCGAAGCCGTGAACCGCTTAGCGGCCTACGCTGCACCTGCTGGGGCAAAGGCCAGAGTTTGATTTTGCTTTGAGCCTGAATTTGCGTCATGCCGACGTGGTCTTCTCCATCGAGTTGGCTCGGCTTCGTCGAAGCCGGTACTACTGCCCCCCTCGATTCTCTGACGTCAACGCACGGCGCTGGTGCGCCGCCCCGCGCTGCACCGTTCTGGCCTGGAGAGGTGGGATTGGTGATACCGCACAGCGGCCAAGAGACAGGACGCCTGAGACCATCTCCGCAGATGCTCTGCGATGAGAGTAGTCACATTGCGGAGTCTCCCGGGCCAATGCCCACGTCTGAGTCACAGCCTCGCATCGCTCTCCGCGGGTTTGGGATGATTCCACCCTCCTTTACCGCCCCACACCACACCCTCCTTTCGTCCGTCCTGCCCATTCTTCTTGGGCACTCTCTTGACGTCGTTGATCGCCGCAGCCGCAGCCGCGCCGCGCCGCACTGATCGGCACGGTGGTGAGCTTGTTTCGTCCCTGAGCCGGCGCCGGGGGTCGTAGAGCGGCGAAGCGAAGGTAGCGGTCGGGATTTGATTTGGATCCTAATAACCCCAGCTAAAGGAATGTAATGCACTGGATCGTTGGGTTGGCGCCGAGTCGTCGGTTGTTTCCCCTCCCCCTGCTTTTGCCGCCGGCGGCCGGGAACAAGCACCAGACAGGATGCTCGCTCCAGCTGCTCTGCTCTGCCGCTGGCCACGCCGTCATGCATCCGGACCGAACAAACGAAAACAAACCGAACCGACCGACCCTTTGCTTATCCCCAAGCCATGGTCGCAGGAGCTCACCGAATATCCATCGATTCATTCTTGCACCCTTGTGCCCTTGTGACAACCCCGCATTCGTTCCCTGTGCATAACCCTCCCACCTCCCTTGATCCCTATCCATCTCGTCGCCGTCGCGTTATTCCCATCCCTAATCCCAATCCCCATCGCACTCGCATCCCTTATGAATTGATCGACGGTGGAGCGCCTGCGCGAAGGAATCGTACGCAGCAGCACAACCCCTCGTTTCCCATCGCATCGCATCGCATCCCATCGCTATACCCCAACCACCGCCGACGTCACGCAAAGGGTGTGGCGCGTGTCCGACCCCGACCCCAACCCCGACTTTACAAAGGGAAGGGAGAAACAGGAGGCAAACGAGGATTTCTGCGTCTGCGTAGTAGGCAGTCGAATTCTGGAGTCTTGGCGCCTGCGAGTCAAGTCTGCGCAAAGGCCATCATCGCATGGTCCCCCCGATCTTTTGGTGAGTTGTAGTTACTCACTCAACATCCCTCCCTCATATTCCAACGCCAGAGCACTGCTCGCTACCTCGCCGGTGTATACAGAACGAAACGAACGACTCATTGCTCAGATCGATCGACCACCTCGCGCTCGTCACGTCCCCATCGGTTGTTTTTCACGGACATTCATCCCCCGTCGCTCTCATCGCGCCCCGCCCCAACGCGCTCGATGTCGATGGCGAACTAGATAGCTAGATCCCTAGAGCTTGTGACTACCTTACCACACTTCTAGAGTGAATCCTCGTCGTTCCTCCCCTCCAGGACCCATCGCTGTAGCCATCTCACCATGTCGATACCCGATAACCCGTTCGACAACGATCGACCGAACGGTCACCCCACCACATCCCCTCCCGTGCTCCAGGTCGATACTTCGTCTCTCACCGAAACCGCCTCTGCGCCTGCAGCAGGAGGACCGACCTCGGCGACAGATGGCGGACCACCGTCTCCTTCTCCCGGACCTGCCTTTCCGCCTCCCCGCGATCCTTCGCCTCATGGTTCATCCACGCACACTCCGGGAGGATCGCTCCTCGTCCCTGTTGCGCACGGCACGAAGACCCCTCGTCGAGTACAGTGGACGAGCGATAGCCATATCGTCCAGGTCAACCAGCTTCCCCCAGCCTCCCCAGTCACTACACTCGACGAGAGCAATATCGATCAGGTCAACGAGGCGCTGGAACGACATCAGACGAGCATCCGCAGACGTCCCCCATCACATCTCTCCGCGGCGAGCAGCGACAACATCACCGATGAGGACTATGATTATCGATTGGATGTCGATCCCCCGAATCACCCGCTGGAGGAAGTTGGCAGCCACCCGTCTCAGAGGGAGGAAGGAGAGGAGATGAACCTCCACACGATCCTCGATTCGGGCATCAACGAGCATATCTCCGGAGAGTATATCCCCATGGGCGAGACGGACGGCCTGCCCACTGTACCCCAGGGACCAAAGGAGGACGAGTTCGGTGCGGCGAAGGACCTCGTGCGAGCACACACGGGCAAGTGGGGGGTGCTCCGTCGCCGGGTCCGAGGCGCTGGCGCCGTCGGTCGCGCGTTTGGAACCCCTACGCGGGAGAACGGTCCGAGCGGGGGCAGCGGGGGCCAGAGCGAAACGAACGAGAAGGGCACGCCGGCACAGGAAGCTTTCGCGGCGAGGTACCCAGAGGCGGATACTCGCGATACCGGCACGCACATGGGCGGCATGGGCGGAATGCCAGGAGGAGCGTCCGTCTTATCCTCACTGCTCGCGCTGTATGGCCAGCAAGGCGGGATGCATTCCGGCACGACCTCTGCGGCGTCTTCACGTCCCACGAGCGACGACGAGGCGTCCGACGAGGAAGTCGAGCAGCAAAGGCGGAGTCATGACGCGGATCGGCACCGGGGCAGATCCAGCTGGTTTGGCGGTCGTCGTCCAACCACTACATCCGACGACACGTCCGTCTCAAACACTCCTGGCGACGTCATCATCCGCGACGAGACTCGCCGTCCGTCTCATACCGGCGATGATCACCCGCTCACTCATCACCGCTCGAAATCCACGTCTTCGCTTGCGGACCGACCGCCTCCGAGCCCCGGACTTTCCGGGATGATCAGCCGCGCCAAGCAGCAATACAAGGAGAGAGAACGTCCGAAGGCTGCCCGTTCGGGCGCAGGGGTGTTTGGAGCGCTCATTCAAAACACACAGAACATCTCGGGAGTGGCCACTCCCGCCGCGTCGTCCCTTGCCCCCGCGGCTGACAAGCCGGGCTTCTCGCTCACTCGATATGCAGTCGAGGCTCCCGGGTCGGAGTCGACTCCCAACACGCCTTGGCGGCCCCTCTCTCGCCCCAGTTCCCGCGCTGGATCTCGACCCGGTTCTGTCCATTCCTCAACGGCCGTTTCCGCCAACGGAGACTCGCCCTCTACCAAGGACGACTCTTTCTCGATCAAGAAGGCTGTGTCTACCGACGACATGCTCACGATCCGATCCGACAACGCGGGTCGTAAGCGCGCGAAGCCGAATCTCAAGCTCGACTCGCTTGGTCGCCTTCCCGCGAGCGTGCTCAAGGAGAGTGGCCATGCGTTGAAGGAGGGTGGTCAGGCGCTCAAGAACGCCGAGAAGTGGATCCTCAGCGCGGGGAAGACGCCGCTCACAACGCCTCCGGCGGACAAGATGGGAACCGACGGCTTCTTCCCGAGGGTGATGACGGAAGACGAGAGGAGGAGAAAGGAGTGGGAGGCGGAGAAGAAGAGGAGGAAAAAGGCCAAAGAGGCGAGGAAGAAGAAGGAGATTTTCGTGAGTGCGATCTCGAGACGCCGTGTGTTGTTGCATCGAGTCGACTTGCTTACACCGAGCTAGATCATCCAGCACGTCGCGGCGATTCTGGCCAGGCAGCAATTCCTCATGAAGCTGGCCCGCGCACTCATGATGTGAGTGGAGACGATCTCGGCTTCGGTTCGTACTAATCCACACAGGTTCGGTTCGCCGTCGCATCGTCTCGAGACGCAGATCCAAGCCACTGCAAAGGTCCTTGAGATCAACGCGCAGGTCGTCTACCTCCCGGGCACCATGCTCATTTCGTTTGGTGACGACGCGACGCACACCAGCGAAACCAAATTCTTGAAGCAAGCGACCGGTCTCGATCTCGGCAAGCTGCTCGCGACGCACCATCTGTACTGGAATGTGAGTCTGGCGATCACGCGCTTCGGCCATGGCACATGGCGTTGTCTTAAGGAATGTGACGGTCTCGCTGATCTCGCCCAGGTCGTCCACGACAAGATGTCGGTTGATCAGGCGTCGAAGGATCTCGACATCCTCATGACGACTCCGGTGTACTACTCGTGGTGGCAGACGCTCCTCATCGGCGCGTTCTGCTCAGCTTTCATCACGGTCATCAGTTTCTACGGGTGAGCCAATTGCGGCGCGAAGAATTCATCACAGGACTACTCGCTGATGCTTTTGCACAGCTCTTTCATCGACGCGCTCATGTCCACGGTGCTCGGTATGATCCTGGTCGGCGTGCAGATCCTTTCCGCCAGGAACGACCTTTTCAGCAACGTGTGAGTGTTGTTGGTTGTGTTGTCTGTCGCCCCACCCGAGGACGTTTGTCGCTGATGGACTGCCCGCAGGTTCGAAATCGTCATCGCCACGATCATCTCTTTCCTGGCTGCTGCGCTCGCCACGTCGAACTGGTTCTGCTACACCGCGCTCGTCTCGGGCGGTGTCGTGCTGATCTTGCCGGTGAGCGATGGTCCAGCGGAAGCACGTCGGCGGGGATCGAGCTCACGCTTCACAGGGGTACATTGTGCTTTGTGGTGCGCTCGAGCTGGCTTCGAGGAATATCACAGCAGGAGCGGTCCGAATCGGCTACAGTGGGTTGCGTTCTCGCAGCGACTCGGCGCGGAGGACTTCTCGTGCTGATCCGGCCGTGCAGGTGTCATCTATTCGCTGTTCCTCGGTTTCGGTATCTCGCTCGGCGCGGAGCTGTACATCAAGATCTCAGGTAATGAGGTAGTCGGCGCGAGCGATTATACTTGCCAGTCGACGCATGCCGGCAAGCCGTGGTACGGGACGACTCCGTCGCAGTATTGGTGTAGGTCACTCCCTTCTATTAAAGCGGTTTGGGTCATCGGCAACTGACATCGCTTGATCAGATTTCTTGTGCTGTCCCGGATTCGCGTTCTTCATGTCGCTACGGAACCAGCAACCACTGTTCGCCAAGGAACTGGTATGTCCACAATGAATCAACCCAGTCTAAAGCTCTTTTGTGCAATGAGAGGCGTGTTTGCTGATCAACCGCCTCAGCCCATCATGGTCCTCATCGCTGTCGCAGGGTGGTGCTCCAACCACTTCTCCGCGGACGCCTTCCCGGGCAGATCCGACATGACCTCGGCGATAGGCAGTTTCGTGGTTGGTACCCTCGGGAACCTCTACGGACGGATCTCCAACGGGTCGAGCTTCCCCGTCACCGTCGTTGGGATCCTGTTCCAGCTGCCATCGGGTTTGTCCAACGGTGGTCTCTTCAAGTGAGTCCGAGTTCGAGTCCGAGTTGGACATTGCAGCGGCAGTGGCGATCATAAAGGTACGGGCGGGGCTGATGCGCGTGCCCTTGCAGCTTTGCGACGGACGCGACTAGCGGGAGCACCCAGGCGTACGACAGCGGCTTCCAAGTCGCCCAGCAACTCGTCTCTGTGGCGATCGGTCTGACGTGAGTGACGAATACGTGTCGGGTCCATCGCCGCGCTCTCGATCTCTTGTTCGCTCATTCTTTCGGTTTCACTGACACGCCCCGTGTAGGGTCGGACTGTTCATTTCGGCTGTCGTGACCCACCCGTTCGGTGGAGGGAGAAGGCGAGGCGCGGGCATCTTCTCGTTCTAGAGTGGGTTAGAGGAGAGATTGTACGACTGTACGAGTAGATTTATACAAGTAGACTTGCGAGAAGGATTGCCGCCGCTGAGTTTGCCCGGGGCGCAGCTTCCCGGGGATCGATGTCTGGTACGGAAGTCACAGCCTTGAGCGGACAGCGACGACACCTTCGGGATGCCACCAACCACGTATCGTTACCAGGCAGTCGCGAGGTGCCACATTATCCAAATCACGTGTACCCGCCGGAGATAGACGGCACGATCACCGAGGCTCTTTTTTTTTGGTCCTCGGTGAGGGTCTGGGTCCGGGCGTCCCACCCGTTCAGGGGGGACCAGGGCAAGGGGGCGAGGCGCGGGTTTTCCCGGGGGCAAGTGAGTGTCCCAGGGTGCCAAGCACGTTTTTGGTACAGGGAAACTATCGGGGTGGGTGGCAGGGCAGGGGCGAGCGACGAGGGATGAGAGTGAGAGATAATCTCGCTCTCGCTCTATGGCTATGGCTATGGGGATGGTGCCGTGTGGGCAGGTGGATGCTATCGGTCCGGGGCGAGATGCGGAGGGGAAAAAAATAGTAACTCGCTCGGTGCATCGCGCTGGAGAGCGTGAGTGTGATTGATCGATTCGTCCGCAGCAGAGAGGTTCAGGCGCAGGAGCCGTACCCGTAGCCCACTGCCAAGATCCAATACAACCCGGTCAGATTTCAAAACGCACGATCTCACCCGATCCAATCTCGCTCGCTCCCTTGCTCTCCCTTTGGCCCAGTTCCTGCTCCACCCCCAAATCAAATCCCAAATCCCACCCATCTCTTGTCTTCCCTATCTACCATCCCATCCATCACCTTTCACCGACCCAACCCTCCTACCGTCCCAACCGTCCCCACCCCCCTCCCCTCCTCACGACGGTCACTACTCACCGCCCATCTCCCCACTCGCTCTTTTAGCAGCACTCGTTTCTCCTCTTCACCTCGTCGCCACCCCTCAACCCCCATTCATTGACCCCCCACCAGCTCGCCACCTCGCCAGCTCGTTCGCTCGCTCCGCTCGCCCGCCATGTCCGCCGTTCGACAGCGCCAGGCGTCCCCCGCCGCTCAGCAGGTCAAGGACCAGCTCCTCCGCGAAGCCGAGGAGAAGGAGGTCGCAGAGGGACAAAAGTGAGTCCATCGACATGCGGCGCGACGCGGCGCGGCGATCGCTTGCTTCATCTGCTGATCTCACCCAGGTTCATCGTCCCTAACTTTACCGTCAAGCAGCTCCTCGACGCGATCCCGTGAGTTGGGCGATTTCATCCGCTCCATCATTCGACCGGTGCGATCATACCACATCCATCGCCGAGCGACGAGCGATGAGCGACTGGCTCGAGCCACTCCCCTCGCGGTAGTGGCCGGTGGCCGCTCCACGTCGCTACCGATGATGATATTCACGTCGCACTCGACCCATCTGGCATCCCTCGTGCTGTCAATCCAGGCCCCCGCTAACTTGCCCAGGGCGCACTGCTTCCACCGCTCGGCCCTCCGATCGAGTCTCTATGTCATCCAGGACTTTGTCCTCCTTTGCATCTTTGCCTACCTGGCGTACCAGATCGACCCGTTCCTCGCCAAGTTGTGAGTTATTTCACCATCATTTTCAGTATCCCAAGCCCCACGCCCAACGCCCAACGCCCCACGCCCAACGGCCCATCTCTCAACTTCAAATCCAGATCCTCGCTGCCTTGTCATTTCACATGGCGTTTTTTCTCGCCGCTTCCACGTTCACGCCGCTGCCACGACGCTTTGCGCCGCTTCGCCCCGCTCTACCCGCTGACACTTGCGCCGCAGTGACCTCTCCACACCGGCGTACTGGGCCGCCCGGGCCTCGCTCTACTTCACCTACCAGGTCGCTGCGGGTCTCGTCGGCACCGGCGTCTGGATCCTGGGCCACGAGTGTGGCCACCAGGCGTTCTCCCCCTCGAAGCGCATCAACAACGCTGTCGGTTTTGTCCTCCACTCGTTCGTCCTCGTGCCGTACCACGCCTGGAGGATCTCGCACGGCCGTCACCACGCCGCCACCGGACACATGACCAGGGACGAGGTGTTTGTGCCCAAGACCCGCAAGGAGCTCGGCTACCCCGAGATCAAGGAGGAGGGCGAAGTCCTCGGCATCAACGTGTCTGAGTTCAGGCAGCAGGAGCTCCGCGAGGCGCTCGCAGAATCCCCCATCGGTATCCTCTGGGGTCTCTTCCTCCACCAGATCTTCGGCTGGCCCCTGTACCTCTTCTTCAACGCCTCGGGACAGCTCCACTACCCCAAGACCACCAACCACTTCAGCCCTTCGGCGATCATCTTCAAGCCCTTGCACTACTGGCAGATCATCGCCTCCAACCTCGGCCTCGTCGCTGCCATCTCGGCCCTCACCTACTGGTCTTACATGCGCAGCTTCACCGAGATGATGGTCATCTACGGTATCCCTTACCTCTGGGTCAACCAGTGAGTGCGGCGGCTTGAGGCTTTGGCGGCTCCGCCCAGCCGTCTTCCCGTCCCGTGCTGACCCCACGCAGCTGGCTCGTCATGATCACGTTCCTTCAGCACACCGACCCCATCCTCCCCCACTACTCGGCTTCCAAGTGGACCTTTGCCCGCGGCGCTCTCGCGACCATTGACCGCAACCTCCTCGGTCCCATTGGCCCTTACATCACCCACGGCATCTGCGAGACCCACGTCGCGCACCACATCTCCTCCAAGATCCCTCACTGTGAGTCTGACGCTCCCCCACTGCTCATCGTGCCCCGCTGAGCTCGCTCGCAGACAACGCGTGGGAGGCCACAGAGGCGCTCAAGAACTTCCTCGGCCCGCACTACCACAAGTCGGACGAGTCCATGTTCACCGCGTTCTACCGGTGCTACCGCGACTGCATCTTCGTCGAGGACGGCCAGGACGTTGTCTTCTACAAGAACGCGTCGGGCATGGCGCAGCGCGTCCCCGTCGAGGAGGGCGGCAACATCTCCGACTCTGGTATCGACATGACCGAGTCGAAGTGAGCGTGGTTACACCATCTCGAGCACAATGCGTCGCGTTGGTCCCGGCCTGTGACTGCGCGGTTCTCGTTGTTCGCAAAAGGGGTGACCTGGACTCCAACGTCATCACTCCAAAGACCCCATCAATCCCAGAATCCCCTCCCCTACTACTCCCTCTCTCACCCTCAATTCCCTTTGGTCAACTCATAAACTATCTACCTAGAGCGCCGGCGCTTCACTCGCTGAGTCGGTCGCGTATACACCTAGTTCCACGTCGCGCACTCACACACACAACACCCTCTCGCTCCTTTGCATTTTGGCTCTCACTCTTTCACTCCTGCTCATGCACAACTCTCAAAAAACACAACCACTTGACAGAGACTACTTACTAGACGGGGATTGAAATCCGAGACTGCGTCGATGCGTGTCGCATGCGCATGCAACTTTGACCCGCCGCATCGGCCTCCACATCAGGATCAGTATGGTTCGTGTCGTGTCCAGGGTTGCTGGCCTACCAGGGTAGTTTGCCTTCCTTCACTGCCTCACCCCTCTGCCAGGTTCACCAGCAATGTCCGTACGGGGAGAGTTGGCCGCCCCTCCACAGCGCAATGACGAAATGAAGCGCCACTGTCCACGGTGTCGTTACCCCACGGGGCAGAGTACCTTCGGCAGTAGTAGCCGTCCCGGGCGGTTGTCTCAACTGAGCGTTACGAGGCGGGTTCGGGTGGTTTGAGTTGGGTCGGTCCATCGTTTGGAGGCAAGCATGTATACTGTGCGCCCAGGCTGCGTGGTGTTGTGTGGGTGCGAGCGGGAGCTTGAACGTTGAACGCTGAACGTTGAACATTGAACATTGCACGCTGAACGTTCATCATCCTACGCAACCCCGCACCCCCGGATACAGCGCGATGCCCGGACGGGCATTGACTTGACTTGCTTCCCCTTTGAGACTCGATGCGACCCCTTTGACTGGCCCCGTTCGCATCTTTACATCCCCTCTGTCACCTCTGGTCTTGTTATCCGCGTCGTCTACCCGTCGTGGTCGTGGCCTTCCGCGTCGAGTGCTCGAGTGCGCGACACCGCCCTACATAAGCGGGCTGCGAGGCCGGACGGCTGTCCACTTCTCATCAATCTGTCTATCCCCCATCATCCATCACCCAACAACCAACACCCACTCGTCATTCGTCCTTTACTCCCTCACCCGTCTGATCTGCCGTAGCTGCGCATCACTAACACCACCACCACAACCACCACCACAATCACCACCACAACCACCACCTCACCACCACACCTCCAAACCCTCTCCATCCCGGTCACCTTACTCACTCCCCCGCGCATCGTCGCCGAGGGGTGACTCGACGTGCCGCGCCGCCTCGTCACAATGTCCTCAGACCCCTTGGACTCCTTCATCATTACCTTTCGGAACCACACGACCCCCACTCCAACGGGCTTCACATGGGTCTCCAGCCGTCTTCCGAGGCTGCACGAAGTGGTGCGGCCTCCGCTCGGGACTCGTCCGGGGAACTTGAGTTCATCTGGGAAAAGTACCCGGACATGGGCAAGGGGTGGTCTTGGTCCCAATGGGTGAGTAGCGCGAGTCGTACGGCGGCACGGGTAACGCGAGTGTGCGCGAAACGAGTCGAGACGAGTCGAGACGAGCCGGTGTCGGCTTTGTTTGATTGGGTCGGTGTGTTGTGTTGGAGAAATGGCGTGGGATCGTTGCTCATATCGACATTATCTCTTCCTCCCTTACCCACGCCCCACTTACGCTCCCCACTATCAACTATCCACTGTCAACTGCCCTCAACCCACTGCCCACTGCCCAGTACCCACTACCCACTCGCGATCTCCTGATGTTCCTTCGATACTCTAGACACCTGACACCAGACAACAAGTTCATATTCGTACTCGTACTCAAACTGACGTCCCGGGCGTAGGAACTTTTTCTCTCTGAAGCGAGCTTCTCCGGCGATATCGATAAGCGCATGACCGTCCATATCCGACGACCTCGAGATGCTCAGGCTCGAGACGCTCAGGCTCGAGACGCTCAATCTCGCGCCGCTCAAGCTCGAGACGCTCAACCTCGAAATGAGGGAGTCACGACGCGCGTAGTGGGCACGCACACCCCTGCTGGTGTCAGAACCCACGCCGACGCTGCGGCTATCGCCGAGTCGACGCTCCTCCCCCAGAGTTCTGGGAAGGTGGGCGCTCAGACGAGAGTCGCAACCCGCGTCGAAGAGAAAGAGGAAGCCAAAGCCAAGGAGGAGGCGGTGGTGAAGGTGGATAAGGGTAAGGGCAAGGCAAAGGAGGTGTATGACGAGGAGGTGAAGTACGGGCATGAGGACCAGGAGGATGACGAGGATGAAGAGGACGAGGATGAAGAGGACGAGGATGACGAGGATGACGAGGAGGATGAGGATGATGACGATGATGACGAGGAAGACGAAGAGGACGACGACGACGAAGAGGATGACGAGGATGACGTGGATGACGAGGATGACGAAGAGGCCGAGGCCGAGGAGGACGAGGAGGACGATGATGACGAGGACGAGGAAGAGACCCCCGTCCCCGCTGTCGCCCCCGCTGTCGCCCCCGCTGTCGCCCCCGCTGTCGCCCCCGCTGTCGCCCCCGCTACCGGCTCCGCTGCCATCTCCAGAGCCACCCCCGTTGTCGCCTCTGGTATCGTCCCCGCTGCCGCCCCCGCTGCCGCCGCCGGCGACGACGACGACGACGACGATGTCTCCAAGCATCTCGAGGAATGGACAACGATGCTTCCCCGCGTCCGTCGCGGCTCGATCGATGCTGTGATTCGCCGGGCCACGCCGCTCCCCACCTATCCTCCGCCTCCGCCACCGCCGCCCGCTCCCCTCACCCCTTCCGAGGAGTTCATGAGGATGGAAGAACGTCTGCAGCAGTGGGACGAGGAGCTCGCGCAGC
The DNA here is from genome assembly GCA_003942215.1 of Saitozyma podzolica. NCBI lineage: Eukaryota > Fungi > Basidiomycota > Tremellomycetes > Tremellales > Trimorphomycetaceae > Saitozyma > Saitozyma podzolica. The sequence goes on from RSCD01000014.1 coordinate 739,328, forward strand.
GGGCGGCTCGTATCCCCGGCGTCCCCGGCCGCGGGGTGCCGGATGAGACGTATGAGACGTACGAGCCGAATGAGCCGAACGAGGTGCGCCTCCGCCCGCCTTCGGGGTACTACCACTCCTTCTGGAGCCGGGGTGGCATGGGTCCCACACCCGCCACTGTGGATGCCCTCACCCGCACGATCGAGTCTGTCAGAACGGCTGGGGAGGTGGTCTCCCCTCCGAGCCCGTCGGCGGAACGCAACCGAGGCGTGTTCGGCAACAAATCATTCCTCCCGTCCCAATCCGAGTCAGGATCAGCACCCTCGAGACCCTCACCTCCAGGACTTACCGAGACGAAGCCGACGAAGCCTTCCAGCCATATTGGCCACGGCGACAGTGTCGCCCAGACACCCTTACGCAGCTCTGGCGTGCTTCCGCCGTCGGTCCCCACGACACGGCTGCCCGTCTTGAACCCTCATGGGCATTGGTGGTCCCCGCCAGCACGCGCGGGGTCACGATTGCCCAGCCCAGGCCCCAACACCAACCCTCACACCAACACCAACACCAACACCAACACCAACACCAACACCAACACCACCGCCAACACCACCGCCAACAACAAACCCAACACCAACACCAACCCCACCACCTATAGCGGTATCACCACGGGAACGACCGAAACCCAGAGCAATAACCAGAATGGACACCGCGAACACGGCGAACACGGCGACCACCGCGGGGACCGCGGGGACCGGAGCCGACGCGACAGCCTCAGCTCGCCCTACCCCGACTCCAACATCCAACATATCGAGTACATGGGCGTCCCTAGCGTCGAGTCTTCTCAGGAGTTCGAGGCTTCCGAGAGACGATCCTGGGCCGCGACGTACGAGACGTATGTCAGGGATGTCTGGACGAAGCTGCAGGAGGGAAGGGGTGCTGTAAAGGTGACGGAGGACAAGCAGGACCAACATACGAAGCAGGAACAGGAGCAGGAGCAGAAGCAGAATCGGGACCAGGACCAGGAACAGAAGCAGAAGCAGAAGCAAGATCAGAAACAAGAGCAGGAGGTCGAGCCGAAGGAACAGCCCGACTTCGATCTCGCCTCCACGCCGCTGTTTGCCCATCTGGCCAAGAACGGGGTTCCTCTCCCGCCCACTGCCCCGGTCGCGGCCACGCCGACTCCGGCCCTCGCCCCGCATGACGACCAGCCTCTCCCTCCCCTGCCGCAAGAGCAGCACGCGGACCCATCGAACCCGGCCGAGCAGACCCCTGGAGCCCGGCGCAACCTCGTCATTGTTTACGGGCCAGACCTCGATGTTGTCTTCTCCAGCCACACTGATCCCCTTCCCACCCTCGAGGCGCTCGACGAGCTCGTGCTCTACATCCCCGAAGTGGACATTGGCAATAACGAGAGCATCCGGTTCGTGGTGCTCCATCGAGGCGAGGAGGTTGAGTATGCCACTTGGCGCGAGGGACAGGTGGGTTTGAATTGTTCTCATCAAAGTATCGCGCTCATGGTGTTTAGATCAACGCGGGTAGTCCTCCGGATGATTCTGATCTCGTGTTGCGCCTCGATGTGCAGGCGCAGGTTGATGACGAGCCCGACTCGAAGGCTCAGTCTAAGCAAAAGAGGACTTCGGGTGCCTATGGCCTCAAACCGGAGGACGTGGTGGCATCTTCAACACCTACCCCTGCGCCTATCGACATCGAGGAGGAACGACCGTCGTCGCCCTCTATCCTTTCCGAGTGGAGCTATCCCCCTTCGCCCGAGCCCGAACGCGAGGTGGAGACTGAGACTCTTGCAAAGTCCCTCACGTCGGGAGAGTACCTGTCCACCCTGATCGCCGCGTCGGAGAACACGACGGCGTCGACCCGCTTGTTGCGCATTCTAAGGGACGAGAATGTCGCGCTGGACACCTCTGTCGGCCTCAAGCTCCTCGATCTTGCCAAAGCGCTCCGGACCGACGGTGAGCTTGCCGCGACGCCGCAGCAGGCCACAAAGCAGGTGTCCGTGCCCGAAACCGTGCCCGCGGCTGTTCCCACGCCGGTGGTGCCATCGCAATGCGACAAGTTCCACCCCACCGAGAAGATGCTGTTGCACGTCCTGGAGAGATTGAATGATCACTCCGGGATGCTTAATGCCATTGCCGAGGCGAGCGGGGTGAACCTCCTCGAGAATGACGAAGGCAAGGACGATGTCGGCGACGACGGCCAAAGCGACAACGATGGCGACGGCGATGACCACGAGGTAGGCGATGACGCCGTCGGGGACGACCCGGGGACGACACAGGCGAAACGGTCCCGTTTCGGATGCTCCATGATCAGCGAGAACGACGGTCCCCTCGATTTTGGCGACGACTTAACGACCCGCACGGCGGCCGCCACCCTCGCCCACTCCACCCATTCCACTTCTGGATCGACCGAGGCGAACGAGCCGAGGCGCGCAACCTATCCTACTTGCGAAGATGCTGTCCACGCGCCTCCCACTCCCACTGTTTTCCCAAAGCTAACGCTCGCCAATCACCCGTGGTATCGTCGGTCGGCCCAGCCCGGTCTGTCTAAGGGCCCCGGACCGGCTCTGCAAAAGATCCTTGATCAGGCAGAGCAGCTTGCGCCTGCGAACGACCAACACGACAGTCCGACTCCCACGCCCACGGTGTCGCCCCCTTTTAGGTTTTGCTTCGGTGCTCCAGGAACAGGGCATCGAGAACAAAATCGATCACGATCACGATCACGATCACGGTCACGATCACGGTCACGAGGGCGAGCGCGAACGCGAACGCGAACGCGGACATGAACCCGCGCGCGGCCAAGGCGACGTGCAAGGCCGTCACCTCTACAGTGACGAGAATGGCGTCATTCGCTGCAATGCCGATGACATCCCCACTCCGGAGGCCGACACCTCGTTCAGAGACTATTTCGAGCGGTACGACTCATGCGACTATCGTCCGCTCCCACAGATCCCCACACGGAACGACACGACGGGCTGGCATGGTGCGTCCGCGCCATCCTGGCCGTCCCCGTGGCCGGCCATGTATTCGTACGGCACCAACCCTTACCCATCGAATTACGCCGCCTACGCCGCTCCCCACGCCACTCCTGTTGGACACTCGGCCCAGGGTCATCATCTGTATCCGTACAGTCCTCCAAACCAGCCCCGACCCCCATACACGGCCAGCCCGGCGCAAAACCCAAGTGCGGCGGGGTGGTATGCCCCTCACCCGGGTTTCTGACGAAGTCCCGCGCTAGCGGGCGTCCCCGGGTTCCAAAGATGTCCGCGACTCTTGAGGCGACACCGGTATCGATAGCCGAGAGACAAGAGAGGAGTTGGGAAGTCGACTCGGAGCCGAACCGACAGCTGGAGTCTCGACCTCTCGATGAAGAGACACGTATCGGACGGACGCTGATTCTGGTTCGGTGACTGTGACTTCGACTGTGAACTCGTGACTGTGACTGTGACTGTGATTGTGGTTGTGACTGTAACTATTGTATCCGTGACTGGTGTTTCGACTCGACTCCCGATGTGATAGGTCGTCGGTGATCGATGGCGGGGGTTTGAGGAGTGGTATGATGGAACGTGTGAAGCCGTTGTATAAGATGTGTACAAGTAGGCATCTTCCGGCTACAATGTAGATAGGTTATACGCTGTTGTACTCGTACTTGTCTTATACGATTATGTGAATCGCCTCGAGAGAATGCCTCAGAGGCATGTTGAAATCAGGCACGACTGGACGAACGGCGCGAGTGTGTGAAGTAACCGTGTCGAGCGTTGCTTTGCATGCTGCTCGCTCCTGGATTGTTTCCCATTTGTCTTCCCACTGCGAACTCGACTCGCAAGTCGATCCCGCCCTGTCGATCTCGCGCCAGCATGCTCGGCAGATAGTGCTTTGCCAACTCGACCCGAAGCATCACATCCGGCCCATCGAACGGGAGCCGACTCCTCCCCACAACATCCCTTGACGCAATGTCAACAACCTCCCACGTCCACTCCCACACCCATTCCCAATCCTCCAACCCGCCTTTCTCCGGCGCATCATCCTCTAACCATTCCCCTTCTACCTCCCTGTCTTTGAACCCACACTCTGACAGCTCTTCTATCGCGCATACGACCCCCGTCCGGACTCTCGCACCATGTCAAACTTCGCCGGACCATCCTCGACCAACGACGACGTAGCTCTTCCCTCCGAGACAGCTACGGCTACGGGTTCGACATCTCAGAGTCAGCGTCGGAACTCGTTACCCGACTTGGAGCGGTTAGCGCTCCTCGACGGAACTGAGGATGAGGATGGGGGCGGGTCCCACGGAGAGGACTCGGTGCACTTTGTGTTGCTGGCGGAATTCGATATTGACGCGGGGGCGACGTTGAGCCATCAGTATCCGTATCCCACCGGGACGGACGAGCAGTGAGTCGAGTTGAGGAGTTGAGTCCATGATGATCAGATCAGGCTGGTTCGCTGACGACGACACTCCACTCCAGCCGTCTTGCCGAATTGATGCTTCCCGACGGGGCCCACCTGCGCGGCGAAGACTGGACGATCTTCTACCTCGGTCAAACCGCCTCGTCTGCTGTGGCCCCCATGTTCTCACACGAGGAATTACGATCCAGCGCCAATGCCAACGCCACCGCCAGTACCAGCACCAATGCCAATCTCAACCCCCGGGCAAGCATGATGCTTGCGGATGCGGATGATCGTCCGAAACGGGGATCTCCCGGCGGCGGGCTGCTCTACGTGCTGAATTGCGTTCGGTGCAAGGAGGATAAGACCGTCAGGAGAGGAGCGCAGGTCAAGGCGATGGCTATTGCGACGCACCATCCTTACATCCAGATCTACAAGGTGGGTCCGGGTCCGGGAATCTCTTGCGCCAGAGCCGTACGAGGTCGAGTCTGCCGCTCACTGCTGATTACCGTTCGCTGATTGCGGATCGCTGAGCGCTGGTTGCTGACTGGACACAGCCTCTTCTGCTTCTCGGACTCGAGGAGTACTTTCGAAATCCTGGACACGACGTGCTGCAACACATCTACGACACGTGCAACTCTATCAACCTCTTGTCCATGCCCAACTTTGGCCGGTACGAGAAGATCCTCCTGCACCAGTGGGATCGCAAGGACATGTTTCCCGAGCGTTTCGAGACGAGGACCGGGGTCGACGACGACGCGGTGGAGCTCGCCAGCATCAGCAGTCATCATGCCAACGCCGAGGGCAAGACGAGCAGGAAGGGCAGCGAGAGCTCGAGCTACGTCAATGCGAAGGAGGATAAGAAAGGGGCCAAGGCGGACAACAAGAATTTCGAGACGTCAATGGTGTTTCGAAAGATATCAATGCCGCTCAAAGTCCCGACGTACTTGTTTGACGAGGATGTGGGGGAGGTGAGTGACACGCGTCATGACTCCGTGCTGAAGGTAGTATTCCGTCATCGAGCTGGTCAACGCGTTCAAAGATCATCCTCCTTTCGCCGCGCCATATCACCCTCACTTACGTACCAATGGCGCGGCCACGCCTCCCATCATCCTCATCATCAACGCCATTCTCGCCAACAAGCGGGTGCTCTTCCTCGGCTCTGGCGGATCGCATACCGTCGCCAAGATGGTCCTCGCCGCGAGCTCGATCGCATCGGGCGGCGGTCAGGTCCTGCGCGGTATCGTCGACACGGCGTTCCCTTACGCTAATCTTGCGAGCATTGACATCCTCGAAGAGTTCCCGGGGTACATCGCTGGCGTGGCGAACCCCCGGTTCGAGGATCTACACACCTTGTGGGACGTGCTCTGCAACATCGACACAGGCAAAGTCACTGTCAGCAAGCATATGGCCAAGGACAGGGAAGTCGCCGGGATGAGGTCGGGCAGATCGAGCGAGACGAGTCTGGGCAGCGTGATCAAAGTCGAAGAAGGGGAGATGGCCGGGACGCCACAGTCAAAGATGACGTCGAGCAGCAAGGCCGACAGCGTGGACAACGTTTTCATAGATGAAGTGGGTGGATTGACGTTTGATTGAACCGTCCGAACCGTCCTCGCTGACCAACAGATACACGCCGCGATAGCTTCGCACTATGGCGAGTCGCATATACGGCTACGATTCGCAGAGTGGCTCAGCCGCTTCACCAGACTCGCGGCGGACCAAGAGTGTCGACACACCGGTAGTACCAAGATTGGATTCCCAACGAGACCGTTCCGCGATGGTGCACTGGGGAGTGGCGCCGTTTTCTCCGACGATGCAACGAGGCAGAAGGAGATGTGGGCGAACGGGCATCGTATCGACGCGTGGAGGAGGACAAAGGGTTACAAGACGTTTGCAAAGGTGTGCTGAAGCCCCCGAGCATATTGGCTTGCGAAACGTGTCGTGCGGTTGGCTGACGGTGCCGTGCCCAGGACTTTGTCGCCGAGGTCGAGAAGCGACGGCTCAAGTATGATGTGCAGCACCAGATCTCTCGATTGAGGATGGCAAAGGGCATGAGCGCCGCCGAGGCGGATGCGATCTTCGCGACTTTCGCAGAGATTGAGGGTTACGAAGAGACAGTAGAAGTGAGTGTCGCCACACGACCCATGCTCACCCCGCCAAGTTGCTCTCCTACCTGCCGCCGCACGCCGGTGGTATCACGCCTATCGCCAACGGACTGTTCCACCGTCTACCAAGTGTGCGAGAAGATGCAGTGACCATTCTATCGTCGATGCAGCGTTTCAACGTGAGTATAATCATTTGTCGGTCACACGACTTCGCTTTGCGCCTCGCTGACGATTCAGGTCGGGAGGCTCGCCGTGGCCTCGTTGAACTACTTTCACCGCAAGGCGTACCTCCAGCTATTAGAGAGGAGAGGGGCGCCGATCTCGCCGAATGTACCGGAATGATGCGATGCACCTATCTCTCGACGAGATGCAGCTGTCTTTCGAGGCGATGCACCTGTCTCTCGCGATGGACCCATCTCTCAATGCTCGATCCACGGCTCTGTCCCCAGCTCTGCCACAGTCTAGGTCACACTCGGACCGTTCGACACGAACGTTCTGTGTCATCTGTGCATGCTCCTATACACCAGCCCAAGACGCCCCACGTCCTACGCCCAACACCTCCGCCGCTTAGGCAACAAGGGTCGACGCGGTCGCGGCCTCGTACTTGAACGTCGGGGGACCTGCTGCTTCTTGATGTAGTAGCGGGCCAGACGGTGGATACGGGACTCGATGAGAATCATGCGGCTGAACAAGGGTCAGCAAGATGGAAGGAGCACGAGACGTGGGATGTGGGATGTGGGATGTGAGGAGCCACGCACAACTTGGCGTCCTTGTCGCCACGGTTTCGCTCGAGGTGCTTGCGCACAGAGACGGCCTTCTTGATAAGGTGGTAGAGGTCCTCGGGGATGGACGGGGCGAGGCCTGGGCCGCAGCGTCAGCGAGAAGATCGGGGGGTGCACGTCGGCTTTGCTCCGAGCCCCACGCCTCCTGAGCCCTTTGCTGCACAAAGCATCGATTCGCCCATCCCAGCCACGCTCCGCTTCGAGTCTCCCGCTGCCCTCTGTCGTCTAATCCTCTCCATGTCTGCTCCTCCTGCCTCCCGCCCGGACTCCTCCTGGCCTCGCAGCTGGCTGATCGTCGGACCCGCCCCCACTCGCCTCGCAACTCACCGTTCGTCTTGAGGATACGGAGCACCTTGTTACCCGTCACGCCCTTGACCTGGGGAACGCCGTGCGAGTCACGGAGGATGACGCCGATCTGGGAAGGGGAGAGACCGCGACGGGCGAGCTTGAAGATCTGGTCGCAGACCTCCTCGGGGGTGGCCTTGGACCAAGAGGGCTGGGAACGGCGGTAAGGGAGGGCCGAGGCGGACATGCCCTTGCCTTTGGAGTGCATGCTACGGGGTGTGTCAGCGGGGCGCGGCGTGACGGGAATCGTGACGTTGGGGGTGTACGCACCGACCCATCTTGGCGAGATTTCTATTGGTGTTGAGGGATGGAAGAGGTGACTTGAAGATGGAGCAAGGGTTTGAACAAGGACGGACGGGGGCGGGTGCACAGGAGCGAGACGAGACAGACCGAGTGCGGTACAAGTTTCTGCCACCAAACTGGGTACTATAACGCCGCGAACTGCCGAAATTGGCTGATGTAAGCAAAAAACACCGTGCAACCGACCAAACTGTGGCACCCCCCTCCCCGTCTCTCTCGCCCTGGTCGTGCCCCCTCGTCGCTGGCCAGTCGCGCACCATCTGCTGTACCCTCTCATCCATCTTCAACTTCTCATCCCTCAAGTCTAGACCTCTCACGGCTCGCTACCCCCCTACATCGTCTTCACCGACATCGACAGCGCAGCCAGCGTCCGAATCGAGGGAGACAACAAGCCGCAATCATGTGCGTGGGACGATTTTGCGCTGCTCGTCGCGGCTTGAAGACTCTTCATCCTCCTGCGTCTTCGTTCGAGATTTTGTTTCGGGGCTATCGTCTCGCCGTTTGGATCGTTTTTCGTCCCCAGTGTGCTAGCCCCAATCGCGGATGATGTGACTGGGAGTATATCGCTGGCTCGAACGGGTTGTGGAGACGACTGGGGCGATGCGTTCGGACTGGCCCCTTAACACCTTGACCCCTCTGCCTCTTTCATTGTCACTTGTATCCACGACTCTTGCCCTCCTCCATCTCCCCTGGCATCCAGACTGACTCCAACAGGAAGTGGAACATCGCCAACCCGGCCACCGGCCAGCAGAAGCTCTTCGACATCGATGACGAGCGCAAGAACCACATCATCCTGGAGAAGCGCATGGGCCAGGAGATCTCGGCTGACATCCTCGGCGACGAGTTCAAGGGCTACGTCCTCCGTCTCACCGGCGGTAACGACAAGCAGTACGTTTCGCGCAGCGTCGCATCTCGTCGCATCTCGCTTCGATCATACCTTGTTGGATATACTGACCGTCCGCAGGGGTTTCCCTATGAAGCAGGGTGTCCTCCTCCCCCACCGTACCCGCCTCCTCCTCTCCGCCGGCCACTCGTGCTACCGCCCCCGCCGCACCGGCGAGCGCAAGAGGAAGTCCGTCCGAGGAGCCATCTACAACGTCGACATCGGTGTCGTCTCGGCCATCATCGTCAAGCAGGGCGAGGCCGACATTGCCGGTCTCACCGACAACGTCCTCCCCAAGAGGCTCGGCCCCAAGAGGGGTGAGTGGTTTTGTCATGTGTTGGGGTATCGGTGGACAACGCGTCATCTCGCCCGAGATCTGGGAGAGGGAGACTAGCCGTGCTGTCGCGTTGCCGAGATCTTTGCCTGACATCCTTGCAGCCACCAAAATCCGCAAGTTCTTCGGTCTTTCCAAGGAGGACGACGTCAGGAAGTTCGTGATCAGGCGTGAGGTTACCCAGAAGAACGGCAAGACAACGACCAAAGCGCCTGCCATCCAACGGTGAGCTCACTTCTGGACCTAAAATGGGACCTTCGAACTCTGGTCGTGAACTCTTTTGACGACAGAACCCTTCCGGTTCATTTTCCATGATGTTGACCTCCCCGTGACAACTCGTCCTGGACACTCGCTAACTCGCCACTAGCCTCGTCACCCCCCAGCGCCTCCAGAGGAAGAGACACCTCCGCTCTCTCCAGGTCCGACGCACCGCCGCCCAGGCCGAGCAGATCTCCGAGTACAAGGACAAGCTCGCCAAGCACGCCGAGGAGCGCAAGGTCCACAACGCCGCCGTCCGTGCCGCCAAGAAGGCCAGGAGGTGAGTGGATACTACTTCACTCGGTTCTCGACTGCTCGACTGGACGACTTGACTGACTGGCGATCCAGGTCTGCTTAAGCGTCCCGGTTCGTTTTGGCTTTACAAAAGCGCCCGGGGCTGTTCTGTAGGCTCGGTCGTTACTCTCATGCGAATGTACACATTCACCCAACACGTTGCTTGGCTGCGCGGTGTGTCTGATTGCGTGGAACCTGTTTTCTTGTTCTCCAGTTGCAGGCGGCGTAACGCGGGCTGGCCATCAGCCTGCAGTCAACAGTGAGAGTACAGGCAGCCACAGTACCGGGATACCGATATGGGGAGGTCACGGGCGCGGCTTGGGGCAGATTTCAAGTGACAATATATATCCGACCTGTTCGCCCTCGGCTCGCTATGTGTTCCAGCGCGGCGACTCATCGGGCAAGAGCAAGAGCCATGACTGGGAGCGACCAGAGCGTGTTGCAAGGAATTGGTGAAATCAAAAGATATTTCAGGCACGATGGTGATGGCTCGGCATCTGCCACCGAACAAAGCAACATCGTCAAAGTATCTAAGCGTTGTTGTTTACCTTCTCTCGTATATTAGCTATGGTTGAACGACCATCTGGAGGAGCCCGGTCGAGGGACAGAGCATCGGCGCCCCCATCAGAGGACCTACCTTTTGTCCTCCCCTCGCCGCTCGAGTCCATCACGTCCTGGTTCCCCTCGTCATCTTCCTCCAGCCCCAGTCCCAAATCCCCCTCGTCGTACCTCCCGCAAGATCCTGTCGTCGCAGCCGCCGTCTCTGGCTTCGCTGCTGCGGGTATCACGTTGCTGTCTGTATGTGCATACCGGCGATATGCGAAGAGGATACGGAATAGCGATTATGTGACGAGTGGGATGCTGGATAGGAAGAGGTGGATCCGGGGGGTCGTCACTTCGTGAGTAGGGCGAGACCCTTTCGGCTCAGGACAGCAAGCTGACGATGTCGCCAGTGTAGGAGATGGTGGTGAGTCTGATAGATAAACTCAGCACCGCGACAATGCCAGGATCGAGCTGGCAGGAGTTCCAGAGTCACGGCCACTGATGTTTGCCCCAGACAACTTTCGGCTGTTCCATACCCCGCTATTCTACCGTTTCCCACTCAAACTCCGTTCCATCCCATCGACACCCAAAGGTGAGACGATGTGGACGGAGAAGGTGCAGTAGCACAGCACAGACTGATGCGCCCAGAACTGAAGGACGAGACCATCCATATCCGCATCGCCGGCGTGGACGCGCCGGAAGCCGCACATTTTGGAAACCCCGCTCAGCCTCATTCGCAAGAATCACTGGCTTGGTTGAGAGGTACTATCATGGGGAAGAGCATGAGCTGCCAGCTGCTTCGTAAAGACCAATACAACCGAATTGTGCGTAGACGAGGGGCCTCACAGTATTACTTTTCGACGCACAACGCCGCTTATTTGTGTCACGACCTGCGCTCCTGGTGTGGGCCCGGTATGGCGCCCTAACGCTGACAAACCTAGGTCGCGGTACCATACATCAAACGATGGTGGTGGACGGACAGACCCCTCCCCCTGATGATGCTCAAAGACGGGATGGCCGTGGTTTACACGTCAGGAGGGGGCGAATACGGCCCATGGGGTCTGACCAAGATGCAGGCGATCGAGGCGGACGCAAAGTGGGCTTCTCAAGCATGATTCCTGTCTGCTGTTTGCCTCCGCGCAACATTGGAGACTCGGAACTGACCGATCGATAGGCGCCAGAATAAAGGTCTGTGGGCCATTAAGAAGTTCGAGCATCCGGCAGACTACAAGAAGCGGGTCAAGGCGGCGGAGGAAGGGATGGTAGGAGCGGGTGATACGGCGAAACGACAATCTCGCGGATGGTGGGCCTCGCTCAAGAGTATTTTCGGAGCACGTCGATGAGCAGGATGATTTGTATGACCAGTATAACGAAGCATGACTGCATGAATGCATCCCCAACGCTCTGAGCCATAGACACCCAAGACGGACACCATCGCCCTCGTTTGGCACTGCGCTGTGCCACTGCCACTGGGCCCCACTCGGTTGTCGGTTGTGTTCCTCGCCAATCGTCGTGGTGTTTCGCAGCATCGCATCCTTGATGCCTCGCAGTTTCATATCCCCTCGTTAATCCAACGAGACCCTCTATGCGGTGCCTCTGACTGCCTACAAGACCATCTTCATCATGACCACCCCGGTCCTCGACTCCCTCCCCCTCCTCCCAACCCAAGGTCAGCGGCTCTCATCCGAAGCCGGACCTTCACGACCAATGTCTCGCGGCGCGTCTTCACGTCCTTCCTCCAGAGCCAGATCGCGGCGCAACTCCAACGAGGGCAAGCTCAGGCTGTCGGGCGATGTCGAGAGGCAGTCCGGCTCTGGGCGGAGCTCTCGGGCAGGTATTCGTGCCGAGGAGAATGGCCATGTCTGTGAGTGACCGCGGTGTTCCTGTAGGCTAGTTGCCGTAGCTGACTGCTTGAAAGTGTTCAAGGCGCCGGAGGACGAGCTGGACGAACACTCGACGACAGCACCGCTTTTGGCCCATGCAGATGGGGAATTGCAACCGATGAGCGAGGAGGAGAGGGAGGCAGTGTTGGACGAAGGACCGAATACCGGTCTCAAGGGCACCCTGATGGACGGTATAGCAAATGTGAGTCGAGCCGCGATAGTGCGAGACGACCCTCCATCTTTGTGCTGATCTGGAGTAGATGGCCAATAGCATCATAGGTGCAGGCATAGTGGGGTGAGTCTGCAGCCGGCAGGTTTGACTAGCCCGGAGCCAGCATATGCTGATTGATGCAGACTGCCGTATGCCGTCTCGCAAGCGGGATTCGTGATGGGCGTGGTACTTCTGGTGGGGCTGGCCATCGTGACGGACTGGACAATACGACTCGTGGTTCTCAACGCCAAGCTGAGTGGGAGGGACTCGTACACCGACGTGAGGGTGTCGGGATCGTGGAGGCAAAAGAACGCGATGGCTGACGCTTACAGGTCATGCACCATGTTTTTGGCAACCTCGGCTCTGCCTCGGTCTCCTTCTTCCAATTTGCCTTTGCCTTCGGAGGGTGAGCGGTACCGATCCACTTTTTCGGGTACCGGACGAGGGTAAACTGACGATCCGCAGCATGTGCGCATTCAATGTGATCATATAAGTCGACTCATCTCCGAGCTTACAGGTATCACGCAGCTTACATCCCCTCACAGGCGATACCATCCCCATGCCATCGGCTACATCATACCGTCGCTGAGCAAACACGCCGTGCTGCGTCTCCTCGTCAATCGCCAGGTCGTCATCATCCTGTGTACCATCTGCGTGTCTCTACCTCTCAGCCTGCACACCGATATCGTCAAGCTCTCCAAGTCGTCCAGCTTTGGTCCGTCCTCATCCACCTCATTTTCCTTGCGACCAGACGAGTGGTCCGTACTGACGAGATCAGCCTTGATCTCCATGGGGATCATCGTCTCCTCTGTCGTTCTCCGCGCGGCGGCTGTGGACAAGGAACTCCGAGGCCCTCCTCTCGCTGCGCTGTCCGTAGTCCGACCGGGCGTTTTCGAGGCTATCGGCGTGATCTCCTTCGCCTACGTGTGCCACCACAACACGATGTACATCTACCAGAGCATCCACACGCCCACACTCGATCGGTGAGTCCTGTGGTTCGTTTACCAAATTCTTGCCCCCGCTGATCAAGCGTGTTAGATTTGCCGCCGTCACACATGTATCGACGTCTATCAGCTTGATCACATGCCTGCTCATGGCCGTGACGGGGTATCTCACCTTCACCGACAAGACCCAGGTAGGCGAGACGAACCCAGCCGACGAATATGACCAAAAGCATATGACTGATGAGCCCAGGGCAACATCCTGAACAACTTCAGTGCCGACGACCTGCTCATCAACATCGCCAGAGCATGTCTGGGTGCCAACATGTCCACGACCAGTATGTTACGACACAACTCGGCGACGTACGTACAAAGCGCAATGCTGATGCCGAGTGTAGTCCCGCTGGAGAACTATGTCTGCCGTGAAGTCATCGAAGACTTTTTCTTCAAGGGGAAGCCCTTCTCCCGGGTCCGGAACATCGTCGTCACCAGCCTGCTGGTGTTTACGACCATGGGCAGTGAGTAACGTGTCAGCGTGCAGTGGTGCAACGCTAAGAGAGACACAGTTTCGCTCATGACTTGCGACCTGGGTGTTGTCCTTGAGCTGGCGGGAGGACTGAGCGCGACGGCTCTGGCGTTCATTGTGAGTGTACATCGCGACTCGAGGCGGGTCGGGAGAGTGTAGTGGGAGTGGTGAAGGGTATAAGGAATAAGCCAGGAGACCTGGGTGAGGGGAAGGGGAGGGTACGGCGAGGAAGGGAAGGGGAAGGTTACAAGACCTCGGAGGATCCGGAACCAGAGGGGTATGATGGACTTGAAGGAATTGAAGGACTTGAAAGGCGTATAGGCCATCGAGCCAGATCACAGCGTGTCCCATCCCCTCGCAACCCGGCTGACCCACTCAGTTCCCGGCCTCTGCATACGCTGCACTCATCCAAGGACCATGGTATGCCAAGAGCAAATTGCCAGCGATCATTTGCGCTTCGTTCGGGTGTTTGGTACTCCTCCTCAGCTGCGGATTGACCGTGTCCAAGGCTTTCAGAGGTGAAGGAGGAGGTAAGCAGTGTACCACTTGAGCATGCAAACCGTGCGGTGACAGCCCATTCGGAGCGGGACGGTACCGTACGAGTACTCGTACATAACATGAGATGTGCATGAGGTCATATAAACAGAGACATGTGGATCTAAGTATCTCCGATCTTCCAACTTCTTCAATCTGTAACTTGCGATTTCCTTCCGTTTGTACTGTCTGTACTCGTACGTATCGGCGATGGTGCCGCGGGCATGTGCTAATCTACTCTTTTGCATGATTTTTCTTGAGGAAGTCGCTGATGAAGAAGTGACCGTCGAGGGAGAGGACGTTGGCGAGACGAGGGTGGACCTCGACGTGGAATGAGGTGAAGGGGAATGCCTCGCCGTCGAGTGTGAATAGGGCCTGAGCTTGCGGATCGAGGTTTTCGGCCATGAGGGCGGAGACTGGGCAGTGTCAGTGAGCAGTGCTGCAGTGCTGCGGTGCTTGCCACAACAGTCGCACCCGCCCACTCACCCTTGTAGTAATGCTGACAGGCCATCCAGTACGCCTCGCCCTTCTCGGCGCCGGTAATCGCGTTGACCATGGTTGCTCTGGGGACCTGGGTGTAAGCTCGACTGGATGTTGGGACACTCACCACACTCTGAACAACGACGTCGAGCAAACCCTGGCCAGAGGTGGCGACGGGCCACTGCATGAGATCCCGTGCGACCCAGGGCATCAGTCCGGCGCTGAAAGAGTCAGTCCAGCCACGAAAAAGACTAGCAGGGCGGAATCGACTCACTACATGTAGAGTATTCCCTCGCCGTCGATCCACCCGCCGGTCTTGTCGGCGACGCCATTGACAGGGCCGTTGCCCTTGGACATGATCTGTGGTTTCTTCGACGCGCTCTCAATGGTGAGCCACGTTTCGTCCGGCTCGAGCGGTTTGGCCTCGGCCATGGGACCGTTGTGGTCGTTGTCGTGGTTGCTCCCGTTGCCATTCATGGTTGGGACGACTTCAGGCGCGCTTGAAGGACCTGCTTCCAAACCCTCCCGCTCTTCCCTCTTCCGTTCTTCCCCATTCTTATCTTCCCCCCTCTTATCTTCCCCCTCCTGCTCTTCCTCTTCCTCCACCTTGAGCCCGTTCACCGCCTCGACCAGACCGTTCGCCCCGAGTTGGCCATTTGATCTCGGCATGCCATTCGTGACCTTGCCGTTCCTCTGCGCCTCGACCTGCTCCTGACTCCGTTCCCTCGCCTTGCGCGCCATCGACACCTTGTCGCTCTCCACCACCTTCATCCGGAGCCTGCACTGGAAGTTCTTGTTCGCCGCCACGCCCTTGAGGAAGCCGAGGAGGAATCGCGTGTCGCCCATCCACCGCATGTGCTCGGTCCCAATATCGAGGTCGACCATGAGACCGAGAGCTATCGAGATGAAGCACCACTTGCGAACTCCGCTCGGCATGAGCAGTACCGAGCATAGATCGAGTGGGAGATTTCGGCCTGGATTGTTTCAGCGCTTCGGCTCGAGGGGATCTATCTACCTTTGATGACGTTCAGGCAGGCGAGGGCGATGTTGTACGTGTCCTTGACACCGAAGAGGTTGGTACACAGAGCGTTTGCAGAGCCTGCATGAGAGGGTGAGTGTGACGCCTGAGCAGGATGTCGGAGTGCAATGCATTGCGCACCTGTGGGGATCGGAGCGACGGGGATGCTCATCGCGTTGCGCGCGTCTTTTCTCGATGCAAGACCGTTGAGCACCTCGTAGACGAGTCCGTCACCCGACGCCGTCGCAATGACACTGACGAATCAGCAGCGTTCTCCGACCAGCCGACTTGGTTCTGCGCTTCGCCTGAAACGACCCTTGCGCACTCACTCGTAGTCTAGTGCCATGTCCCTTGCAATCTCCTCGGCGTGCAGTCGATGTGTCGTCTCTACACAATGCTCAATTTGTCGGCGGACCGACCGCGCTGAACACCGAACACACCTTTTACATCCAGCTTGCACCCCGCACCCTCAAGTATCGGCAGCACAGTCTCCTTGCAGATGCTCTTCGCCTTTCCCTTCCCCCCAAACGGATTCACGAGCAGCAGCACTCTCCTGAATGGCTTGACATCTGCAGTGTTCCTCAGTACCGAAATTGAGGAGACCGCAGCTGAGCCAGCCGCGCTCACCTCCGTACGCCGCGCTCATGGCCATCTCGACCCACTGCTCTGCGTCGGGCCCGTTGATCGGTTCCACCAAAACGTGCATCTTGCTCAGCCGGAGATTACTGCCCTTCTCGATGAGCGAGTGGATCTCGAGTCGGCGGTGCTGCCCGAGCTGGTGGACGTCGCCTGCGAGTCGGACCCTCAAGAGATTGCGGATGGGACTGGACAGAAGCCGTTTTGGCGCTGAGAGTGGAACGTGAGCGCGAGCGCGAGCGTGTGTGTCCGGAGTTGGGCTCTTGCACCTCGCGAGATGAGGATCCATCCCACTTACGTCGCCCGTCCTTGGACAGCTGGAGGACATCGAATCGGCCTTCCTCGATGGTCAGGAGACCGCGCTTCTCATTGTGCAGGACCACCGGGAGGTCCTGGTTGTTCATCCCGTGGTGACGCCCGCGCGTGGTAAGGAAGATGACAGGCAGAGGAGGAGGATGGAAGTCACGTTTGAGGATTTCTGGGTGGAATGTGATTGTGACCATCGGCGTCGGCGGCGGTCGGCGTCGGGGCCTATTCGGCTCGGTCAAAGCATTCGATTGATCCGTTGATTTTGATTCTGATCCGTATCATCTTCATTGCATCCTACACATCGCACCAAACCCAGCATTGGTACCCATTCTGCGAGCTCCGGGCGATGACAGCAGCAGCAGCCGCCGCGGCAGCACCACAACCCGTGGCAGGACCTTCCAAGCGTCCTCTGCATCAGACGGCGCCGACGCCGACGCCGACTCGCCAACCGGGCTCGGGCTACCTCCACCTCGCGCCCTCGTCTCATCATGCCCGGTTCTCCGCCCTGTCCGCTTCATACCCGCTCAAGCTCCTCGCGCCGACGCCCTTGCCCTCCCAACCCAGACACCTCGGGACATGCTACACCCTCGCATACGGCGGAGGGCTCGTTGCGGGTGATCTCATCAGCCTGCGTGTGCACGTCGACCAAGCCTGCGGGCTGGTCATGCTCACTCAAGGGAGCACCAAGGTGTTCAAGCATCGACCGGGAATACGACCAATGTCGCATCACGCCGTGCGCGCGAGCAGCTCTTCCGACTCTCGAGTCACCCAGCAGCGATTACACGTCACGCTGGAACCGGGGTCGATGCTCCTACTCCTCCCCGATTCGGTGTCGCCGTTTCGCGGATCGAGATACTCCCAGGCTCAGCGATTCGCCCTGCCGGGTTGCAGGACAGCTTCGGTCCTGATTCTCGACTGGGTCAACTCGGGTCGAGGGTATCGTCCCGCGGGATCATCCGCTCTGAGCAAGACTGAAGAGGACGAGGAGATCTGGTCGATGGACAGTTACGCCTCGGTCAACGAGGTGCTCATAGGCGACAAGTTGGTCATGCGGGAACGAATGGTGCTGGATAACCATCCCTGTGACCGCCCCAATGGCAACCTTAGCGCCAGTCCAGGTCCATGTCCGCCAGACCACCTCGCCGTCGCAGCAAGACTCGCGCCATATCACGTCTACGCCACCGTGCTCATTCTCGGCCCGCATCTCGCACCCCTCATAACCCACCTGAACCATCTCGCCGACAAGACCTCGCAGTTCCAGCTGCCAAAGTCGCCAGGGCTCACATGGGCGTTCAGCAACACCGACGAGCAGGGAGGCGTGCTCAGAATAGCTGGAGTCGAGGTGGAGGATGTGCAGAGGTGGCTCAGAGGGGTGCTCGACGCGGGTGGGCTCCGGGAGATGGTGGGCGATGGTCTCTGGACCAGGATGATCTGACCTGAGGTATGATCATACTCGACCGAACACGTACTATCATGCATACCGTTGTAGCATTCGAGTGATGGAGATCTCTATGCGTTTCGTTGGCTGCGCGTCGTATCCGAGTCCCCTGGGAGATATCCGACGCCATCTCGAAGTGCGTGCGGCAGGTGGCGGATCCCCAACAACAAATACAGTGTACGCGCTCCTACCGGTCGGAACGGAATGACAGCGGATCCTACCTATCCTCCGCATACCGCCAAGGGGACGCCTTTCCGCCTTGGACTTGTCCGATCGCTCCGACCGGGACGAGGGAACATCGGGTGTACGGCATCGGAACGAATGGATGCGGATAAGTACCTGATCACCCACCGTGGCGAGGGAAGTGACACGGTAGCCATTTCTGCTGCTCCGACCTATTCAGCACCCGTTCGTCTTTCTGCACCACTCTTGATCGAAGCCACCTCGATCCTTCAGCAGCTCAGATATCAGTGAGTGTCGGGGTTCCGCAGTGTGTAGGTATGGGACGGTCGATGTGCTCGTACTGATGCGCGTGAAACAGACGTCATGTGCTGGTTGGCCGTGTGGCAAGGCTCGCGATTCTGGAAGAAGCGTCACAACAAGAACGAAGTGAGTTTACTGTACTTGCACATGTGTCAATTCTTTACTCCTCGCTCGTCCTACCTCCAAGCACAAGTTCCGTGAACTGCGTCATTACTCTGCTGCCTGCTGACACGCATCGTAGGGGTAAGTGACATCGGGCAATGTATCCAACCTGGAGCCGCGCTGAAGCGAATCAACAAAGTGACGAGGTGGATCCTTATCGTGATCCCCCCATGTCCGAATCGGGGACTTCACGCGAGAGGATGCAACCCCAGCGCCGCGGGTCGAGCGAATCGGACACGAGGGTGAACAGAGAAGAGGAACCGGAGATGAGGGGTAGACGCGTCGATTTCTGGTGATGCCACGAGCCACGAGGGTGCGAGCAACGCAGAGGGCTACGGGATGGAGCAGAGTGGGGAGGTGGTTGGAGCGGGAGCGGAGCATTGGGGCAGGGTTTGTGACGTGTTCCAGAACGCGCCTGCGCACCGCGCATACTGTACAAGTACTCGTACATGATGCATGAGGCTGCGTTATACAGAGATACGTCGCACTGTCCTGCTGAAGCCCAAATGAGATGGTCAGTCATTCAACCGCGCTCCCCGCCGTACCCGTACCAATCAGAGCTGCCCGACCTGCGCGGCACTCTCCACAAACTCGTACGCCTGCTCCCTCGAGATCGTCTCCACCGTGCTGACCTTCTGCTTGTCAAAGTAGACGCCGTAGAACTTGTCCGCCTGGGCGAGCATCTCGGGCCGGAACGTCGTGGTGATGAACTGAGCTGTTGACGAGAGGCTGTGGATGATCGCTGCGGATATCAGCGGGGAACGACCAACCACGAACGACTTGCAACGCAACAACAAGTCAGAGGCCACTTACAAGCAACTGCGGTACGATACTGGTCGTCCAGATTCGCGTCGATTTCGTCAAACAGGTAGAACGGCGCGGGGTCGCACTTTTGAATCGCAAAGACTACGACTATAAGCCGGTGTGCTCTTTCAGACAGAAGGAAGAGACCATATGCGAACATACCCGTTGCAAGAGCGACCAGCGACTTCTGCCCACCCGACAGCTGCTGGATCCGCTGACCTTCGTCCGCCTTGGAGTTGAACGAGACCTGCGCTATCAGCACGACCCCAACCCTTCGTCCGCGCCAGCTCACCTTGATCGAAACACCCGTGTAACTGTCAATCTCGCTCTTCTGGCGGTTCGGATCTCTCTGCTCCTCGGATTCCTCGTCCTGAACCCAATCAGCCTTGAGCTGGATCCGCCGTTCACGCCGACTCACCACGTATCCGTCCACTGCCTTTTGCATCACTAGCACCCCTTTACCCGCCGGCACAAGCGTCTCAAACACCTCCTCAAAGTACTTTGAGACCTGCTTGAATGTCCGCTCGATCGCCTCGTCCTTGCGCTGGTCGAGCGTCTCGATGAGCTCCTGGATCGACTCGGCCGAGGCATCAAGCTCCCCGCGACGCTTGAGCAGCTCATCCCGTTGCTTGGTGAAGTTGTTGTACTGCTCAAAAGCCTTTTTGTTGACGTGGGCAAAAGACTTGAGACCGTCGTTGACCTTGTGGAGCTTCTTCACGAGCTACAGAGGGATCAGGGGTCAGCGATGCTCCACAAGCACCAGGTCCGACTCACCTTGTCCGCGCGCGTATCGGTGTACTTCGAGTAAGCCTCTTCTGGCAGCACCCCAAGATCCCGAATGGCATTGCTGCATTCCTCTTTGCGGTTGAGCAGCGTCTGTCGCTTCGTGAGGTATCGCTCCGCATTCTTCTGCACGCGGAGGATCGCCCTCGTGTTCTCGAGCTGCTCGTTCTGAACGTTCTCCAGCTCGCCCGTGATCCTCGCGATCTCAGCGGTGAGCTCGTCGATCTTCGCCTCGGATGCTAAGCGTCAGCGCTGACGAGCGCTTCGGAACCCACCATCGATTTGCTCGCCGAGCGTCTCGATCGCTCGGACAAGATTGCGCATCTCGTTTTCCCGCAATTCCACTTCGCCCGCCTGGAGGACCCCACTTCCAGCGTCGCCCTCAAGGTCGTCCAGCTTGCCACGGATCTCGTCACGCCGTCTCCGCAGGTTTTCCGTGAGCTCGATTTCGAGCGAGCTGCGCTCAGACGAAATCTGCCGTCAGTCACAGTTCAACCAATTGGCTCACCTTCTGCCTCTCTTTGCTCGCCGCGACCAAGGCCTGCTTCTCCTCTTCCGCGTCCTTGGTGAGCGACTCGAGACTCTTGATCTCCGCGTCGGAAAGCTGTTGGCGCATGGGTGTCTTGAGCTCCTCCTCGTGCGAGGTCCTCTTCGCAGCTGCCCGACGCAACTCCACCTCGGCCGCCTCGAGCTCCTTTTCAAATGCCGACACTCTGGCAGACGACTGCTCAACCTCTCTCTGCGTCCAGCTTGCCTCGTTGGCGTGCCTCGCCCGGTACTCGAGCGCCTGCTTGCGTTTCGCCTCGAGCACCTGGATCTGACCGAGTGCCTGCGTCATCTGCTGGTCGAGCTTCTGTATCCCCTCCTTGACCTCGCGGTGACGCGCCGAGTCACTCTCGTACGCCTCGCGCCACTTCTTCACCGCCTTGACACTGTCGAGGCGAGATCGACGGACATCGTGGTAACCACCGGTGAGCGCACCCTTTCGATCCGCACGATCACCCTCGACAGTAACAGCGTTCAGCCCGTGGCTTCGGGTATACTGCGCCGCCGTCCCGAGGTCCTCGCAAATGATGGTACGACCAAAGACCTGGCGTCAGCGCCGTCAGCGGGAGAGCGCTCTCACCTGCTCAAATGCCATGACGTATGCGCGATCGAACTTGAGCTTGTTGATCATTGGGATAGCGTCGTTGGCTTTGGGATAGTTGATCTGTGCACTCTTGAGCCGATTGAGCGGCATGAAAGTGACCCGTCCGCCTTTCTCTTTGTTCATGACATCGAGGATCTTGGATGCAGTCTCGTCGGTATCGACAACGACGTGGAAGAGGCTGGAGAGTCAACAAGGACCCGAGCGTTGGGCAGAATGTGCTCACCTGGTCCCGCCAGTGACCTCAACGGCAGTCTTGTAGCGATCCGACACCTCGAACAGCTCGTACAACGGCCCGTACACCCCACTAAGGCCTAGACGCTTGGCGATTTGCTTGACCGCGCGGAGACCGTTGCTAGTGTCCTACTCGATGTCAGCCGGGTAATGATCAGAAACAAAGTCTGGTACATACCCGGTCCATCATGCCCGCGAGGCCGCGATCCGCTTGCTCCATCTCGCCCCTAGCGTTGGAGACGGTCTGAGTGAGCTTGCCGTCTTCACGCCATAGATCCCTGGGAACGTCAGCGCCGCCTCGTCCCTTCTTCGGCATCGCCTTGGCTTACTTTCTCTGCTCTGCCATCTCGTCCACTTTCTTCTTCAGCGCCGTCACCTCCTCGCTCATCCTCCGCAGGCTCTCCCTCCGTTCTTCTTCGCTCCGCTCGTGCTCCTCGGACCGCTGCATGGCCTCCGCAAGCTGCGTCTTTGCCTCCTCGAGATCTTTTCGGAGCTCCTCCACCCGCTTGCTCTGCGCCTTCTCATACGCCTTGAGCGACTTGATGTCGTCGTTCAAGAACTTGTCACGCTGTGCCTGGGTGGTAAAGCGCTGTGCACGGCCCTGTTTGTCGTAAAGGACTTGCAATTTTGCTTGGGTCGTGTCGAGACTGCACAATCAGCCACAAAGGTCGAGCCCGAGCGCAAGAGCCGACTCACGCCTCCTTGGCTTCCCTCTCCTCTGCGATCCTCGCATCCAGCTCCTCACGCAACTCATCGAGCCTCTCTGTGCTTTCCGTGATCTTCTTTTCGAGGGTAACGAGCTCTTCCAGCATCTCCTCTCGCTTCTCCTGGCCCGCCTCTCCGGCCTGCCTGAAGTCTTCAATCACGCATTCAATCTCGGTGCGCGCGCGGACCAGATCGGCCATCTCAGACTCGTATTGCCGCAGCGCGATGGATGTGGTTGACAAAGCGTGCTTCGCGGTGGTCAAAGCTTCTTCATGTTGCTGCGGGCGTCAGCGTGGGTCTTCGGACCGAGCTCCCGTTACGTACCTGGACCACTTCTTCGCGACTGTTGAACTCTCGACGTTTCTCATTACTCGTGTGGATATCATTCCGCCTCTCCTCCTCGACCTGAGACGTTAGCCGACTTCGTCAATCCGGGGCCCACGCTCTCCCTCACATTGTCAAGTGTGCCCGTCACGTCGTCCAGCTCCTTCTGATGGAGCGCGTACTCCAGACACCGCCTCTCCCGATCGTTCTTCTGATACTCCTTCAACTCCTCCTTCTCCTCTTCGAGCTCGTTCAGCCGCTCCTCGATGTATGTGAGGAGGTCGGTGATCTTCTCCCTCTTTGCATCTAGTTTGCTCATCAGCCTTCATCCCCGAACCCCGGGTACACAACTCACCCGTCTCCTCCATGATCCGAGTCGACTCGGTCCGCTTCTGCTCATACACTTTGGTTCCAGCCACTTCTTTGAGAAGGTTCAGTCGCTCCCGATCGCTGACGTTGGTCAAGTGCGTGATCTGACCCATCAGCGTCGCTTAATACTGACAGTCGAGATCTGTAAACCTACTCTGCCTTGCGGGACGATGTAGTATGGGTTGCTCCGCGAGAAGCCCGCACTCTCCAGGAGGTTCATCACTTCCGCTTTGGTCGTGCTCTTCTTGTCGAGCGAGTACTCGTCCTTCTTCAGGCCAATCGTACGACGGAGGCGAAGCTCAGGGAGGGAAGTCGGGAAGCGGCCATCGGAATCTACGACATCAGCGCGGATCTCTCGGGACTAGTCCGGTCAGGACGCAACACACTGTCAAAGACG
The DNA here is from genome assembly GCA_003942215.1 of Saitozyma podzolica. Taxonomy (NCBI): domain Eukaryota; kingdom Fungi; phylum Basidiomycota; class Tremellomycetes; order Tremellales; family Trimorphomycetaceae; genus Saitozyma; species Saitozyma podzolica. Next base: position 762,932 of record RSCD01000014.1, read on the forward strand.
ATCTCGACGAAAGCTGATAAAGTCGTCGTGGTTCCAGTACCCTCGTACAGGAGCCGCTGGCGCTCCTCACGGGTCATAGAGGTGTATTGATCGGACAGAACGAAGCGGATTGCTATCTTGCATGAGCTTCGTGGTAAATGGCTTTGTGGATGAATGGGCAACACTCGCCAGAGAAGAAGTTGGACTTTCCGCTCCCATTGCGACCGACGATCACATTGTGTCCTGGTCTGAGCAGGTTAGCTCCCTGTCAGAACTCTCTTGGGTCGAGCTAAGCAGTCCTCACGAGAAGGGCTCGACGGCGACTTGGTCGCGATAGGACTTGAAGCCTGTCGTGTCATCGTCAGCGAATGCCAATGCGTAGTATCACACCGAGCCACTTACCCTGGATGGTGATTGTCTTGATGAACTGCAGACGAGGTTATGGTAAGCTTGTCTTTCCGAACCTGACAGTGCTATCCCAGTACGTACCATTCTGGACTGGAGCAGCCGCAAAGTCACGAAGCGTGAAGGAAGGGAAGTCGCACAGAGCGGGGATCCCGTTACGAGGAGACCCGATGCTGCGTTGGAACGTCTCCCGAGGCGTGTCCAGCGAAGCAAGCAGGTTGCCGTTGCGAGATGATGTTGAAGATGGGAATCAGGAGGACGAAAGCGAAAGAAGGAAGATGCGTGTTGATGAGTTGCCTGCCGGTGTGGGTGGTTGACTGGACTCAATGTTCTCGAGCTCGCCGGGGAACGCGTCGGGCAAGGGGCGCGTCGAGTCTACCGTAGGGACGGGAGCAAAAGCTGCAGTTACGTAAATGACCCAGACGTCATCCTGCCCGGAATCCCATCAATGAGAAGCTCAGCTATTGATATGTACTTGTACCTGTCAAATCTCTTGCCATGCTCTTGTAACGATCCGTGATGGACTATAACGACTATTACGCAGCGTCTATCGGAGGTCTGGCAGGGTACGCTCCTTTCTCTGCGACACAGCTGAGCCGAGCTCACCGTCAACAGCTCGGGCCAAGGACCGGTCCCCCGCCCGGGCCAGAACAGGGAGTTTGATGCCTATTGCGACGAGATGCTCGCCGAGACGGTCATGACGGGGGATGAGCCGGAGGACTTTGTGCCGGAACTAAGAAGGTGAGAGATGGCTCCCTTGACAAACCTGCTATGTATATCGTCTCCTCTGCTGGCTGCTGATTCAGTCTGCAGAGCTGCATGGGCGACATGGCGAACAGCAGCGCCGACTTCCCTCGGCGAGCCTGCAGCGCACCGCCAAGAGGATGAGGATGAAGAGCTTGCTCGGTGCGTCCAACACTTGAGACTCGCTGAGGTTTAGAGCTTACGTACCGCAGGGTGCTCGCACTCTCGGCACAGGAGCATCGAGATCACCAGTCCCGACAAGGTTCCCCGATCCCACGAGACGATGGAGAAGACGACGAAGACGAGCAGTTCAGGAGGGCTATAGCTGCATCAGAGGAAGAGGCGAGGGCTCCGAAGAGGCAGAAAAGGGAGGAGACGCCCGAGGAAGAACGACGGCAGCTGGAAGAGTGGGTTTGACGAATGATGATGCGACGGCCGTGAGGTGGGGGCTGAGCGATACGCAGGGCGATGGCCGCCTCACTCGCTGCGCCCGGGGAGCCGATTGCCGCGCATGAAACGACGTCAGATGATGAGGAACGAATCAACGCCGCCAACGCTGAGTATCAGGCATCACGTGAAGCCTTTCGCGAGGAGGAAAGAAGACGACGAGCCGAGAGAATCAAGGTTCCTCCTGTCGCTTCTGCAACACCGGAGACGGCCTTGCCCACCCCGCCGCCATCCACCACAGCGCCCACATCTGTCGCGACATCAAGCGATCCGTCGGAACAGCCATTGTTCAATCGCCCTTATGTCGACTCGGCCAAGCTTAGCGATCGGGCGCAGATGGAGCAGGAGCGACTGGCAAGACAGGCTGCGCGGAACGCTCAGCCGAGCGGGTCCAACCCAGCCGTAAGCTCCTCGACAAAAGGAGCTTCCACTTCTCAAGCAATACCTCTCCAAGCTTCCGCGGGGCCCTCCCGGGCGACGGGGTCACACTCGCAGTCCACTGCGCCGCGTCATCCTCTTCAGGCTCCTGGCCCCTTCCCGTCCGATGCAGCGGGGGAATACTATCCCGACGGCGAGCTTCGCAACTCCACTCTGACCATTGGCCAAGAAACATCGGAGCGGACATTTGATGCGAGGGACGTGATTGGCAGAGTGAGGCTGCCGTCACGCTGGATAAGGTATTGGGTGATGCTCGCTGACGCGACATCAGACATCCCAGATCTCACTCATCATCATGTGCAGCTTCGTCATCGACAACGAGTGGCTCGATACCATCCTACCACCTCCTGATAAGGTTCCGACGATTGTGATCCGTCCCCATCCGAGGGAGAATCATCCGGCATGGAATGGCAAGGTCCAAGCGCAGCCCACGGGCGACGTGTACTGTTATCCGAGAATGGTGGGAGATTGGGGGTGAGTGATGGCAAGACGCTGCGAGCAGAGAGGCGCTGATATTGCAGGAGCGCTCACATGAAGTTCTTCTGGGTAGGCGTGACCGCGCAATTAAAGTACCTCTCGCTCATTGACGTCTAGATCTTTTACAAGACAGGACGACTCCGCGTGGCAATCATGTCAGCGAACATGGTCAAGTATGATTGGGAGTGGATCGAGAATGTGAGTAACCTGCTCTACTTATGGCGACGATACGTTACCAGTTGCGAGCTCATGGGTGTCCTAGACCATCTTCGTTCAAGACTTCCTGCCTCTACCCCGACCTGTCCCCCTCCGGGAGGATCACCTCCCCCACGATCTTCCCAGGCAATTCACATTCCTCTTCATCCACCTCAAAGTCCACAAGGCCCTCAAATACCTCACCGACATGCATCCGGCCGGCAAGGCCATCCCGTTCTCGGCTGAGAACGGGTTCCAGGATATGGAGCGATATGACTGGAGCAAGGTCAAGGTAGGGATCGTGATGAGTGTTCCGGGGACATATGATGGACCGGATGAGATGGACAAGTTTGGGCTGTGTCGGTTGGGGAGACTGCTTTCGGATCAGGGATGGAAGCCGAAAGTGGGAGAAAAGGTGGTTGCAGAGTACCAAGTAAGAGTTACGAGCTGTTATGGTTGGTCGGAAAACAGCGGCTGACCAGTTGTCAGGGGTCATCGTTAGGCCAATACGGGCTCGATTGGACCGACCTGTTCTACCAGTTCTGCTGCGGGAAGACGTCGCGCCAACTATTGGGTCATGCTAAGCCGAAGACATGGCCGCCGGTCAAAGTTCTCTATCCCTCACTCGCTACGGTTGACGCAAGTCATCTCGGACGCGATGTAGGTATTACTTGCTCTTTCTCGGATACAGCTAAGACGAACCCCAGGGAGGCGGAACCATGTTCGTCGGCAAGGGATGGAACAAGGTCACCCAGCCGCTCTTTCACGACGCCAACTCCAAGCGAGGAGGTGTCTTGATGCATGCCAAGGTGAGCAAGCATATTCAGTTGACTTTGGCGTCGGGGCTGAAGCTTACGGGCCTAATCATAGGTGCTCGTGGCGACGTTCGAGCCGCGAGAGAGATCACTCGGTTTCGTGCCGAGTCCGGCCAAGGGAGGGAAACGTAAAGCTGAAGATATGTCGGATGAAGCGGAAGGCGTCGGCGGTTGGGTCTACACGGGCAGTCACAACTTTTCTTCCGCTGCATGGGTGAGCGCATCATCTCTACGACCCGGGAGTCGGATGGACTGACGTGTCGTTACAGGGTACCCCGAATCTTAAGCGCGGTGATGGAAGTATGAACATCCGCAACTACGAGCTCGGAATTGTTTTCCCTCTGGGTGAGTGCCAGCTCCGCACCACACCGGTGCAACGACGCTGACACTGACCTGCCACCGTAGCTCGCGAAGGAGCCAGGGCGATTGCGGACAGAGTGGCGCCGTACAAGAGGCCGGCGAGACCGTACGGACCCAAGGACGAGCCCTGGGTGAGGATCTTATTGGATTGATGTTGTAACTTGCTGACAACAGACAGGACCAAAAGGCGCATGGAGTGGATGCGAACGGTGGTGGTGATTGATAGGCTGCGGTTGCAGTCATGGTAGCGCGACACCTTGCATCATCCATACTATAGCATGCTGTGAACTCATTCGTTGCTCTTCATTCATGTAGAGAACTCATTCATTGCTCTTCATTCATGTAAATGTCATTTTCCCCTCAGGTAGCCGTTTGGCATCGAGACACCGCCGCCACAGGATTGAGTGCCAAGTGCCACTACGTTTTGCGCCACTCGCCAGGCCCGTCGCCACCAAGTCTCGTCGAGATTTCCACCACGCTATTGTCACAAAATCACAAAACCCTTCTCGTTCTGCTTCTTTCTCGACTCTTTCACCCAACCCCCCTCTCCCCGTTCTTCCTGCCTCGATCACACCAGAGAATCCCTCGCAGCCATGTCGTCCAGCAAAGTCTTCTCTATCCTCGGCAAGAACCTCAAGGCCAACACCAAGGCGGACCTCGAGCCGTACCTGTCCGAGCTCGCGGCGATGGACGATGTCGAGGAGGTGCATTTTGGAGGCAACAGTCTGGGTGTCGAGGCGTGCCAGGCTATCGCGGAGATCCTCAAGTCGAAGAAATCCCTGAAGGTGAGTTGACAGCTGGTTTGTAGTCGTGGAGCATCGAGCTGATGAGCTATCCTTTGTCAGGTGGTTGATCTCGCCGATGTCTTCACTGGCCGACTCATCTCTGAGATTCCTCAAGCTCTGTCAGCGATGTGCGATGCCCTGCAATCACACGAGTCCCTCGTCGAGCTGAACCTCTCGGACAACGCCTTTGGCGGGCGCTGCGCCGACGCCATGGTCCCCTTCCTGACCAACAATCTCCACTTCTCAGTGTTCAAGCTCAACAACAACGGCCTGGGCGTGTGGGGCGGTACGGTCGTTTCGGACGCGCTTCTCGAGAACGCCAGGAAGTGCAAAGAGGCAGGCAAGGAGAGCTCGCTCCGGGTGGTCGTATGTGGGCGGAATAGGCTCGAGAACGGATCGGCACCTCATTGGGCAAAGGCGTTTGCAGCTCATGGCAAGTTGGTTGAAGTCCGCATGCCCCAGAACGGGATTCGCATGGAGGGTATCGCCGCCATCGCGGAGGGGCTCGCTCAGTGCCCTACCCTCGAGGTACTCGATCTGCAGGACAACACCGCCACCAAGACCGGCACTCGTTCCATCGTCAAGGTCCTGCCGAAGTGGAAGGATCTCCGGGTTCTCAACTTGTCTGACTGTCTCCTCGGAAACGCGGGTGGGATCGCTCTCGGCACTGCACTCTCGTATGGCTCCAACCCCAAGCTCGAGGCTCTCAAGCTCCAGTACGGCGAGTTCGACAAGCGCACAGTCGACCTCCTCGCGACCGCTGTGGCCCAGCACATGAAGGAGCTCGCGGTGCTCGAATTGAACGGCAACAAGTTCGACCCAGAAGACGACTGTGTCGGCGAGCTGAGAAAGGCGCTCGAATTACACGGGAACGAGGATGCCTTGGATGACTGTGAGTATCATGCAAGCGCCGACTTTGAACCGCACTGACGACGGTCCGTAGTGGACGACATGGAGGAGCCAGGGTCGGAGGAAGAGGAGTCAGAGGCTACGGCCGAGGCGGAGAGTGAAGAGGAGGGCGAGCCCGACGATGGCGTCGACAAGGGTGTTGCAGGGGATGCGATCCCCCCTGTCTCCAAGAAAGACGAGGATGAGTGAGTGTCTCAAACCCGTACTCGTCGGCTTCATCAAAGTGTTACGGACCGCAGAAGATTCCCAGAGTCAGATTCGTGTGCTGACGGCTCAGGCTGGCCGACTTGCTCGCTGGCGTCCACGTCGCGCCAAAATGATCGACCTGATCAGTACTACTGTGTCAAGTCGAGTTGGGCCATCAGTCCCGGGATAAGCTACAGGGCCCGAGCATATCCATATTTTTACCCAGACCAGCCGTAGAGGTGTAGATAGCCGCATTCGCATGTGATCATAATGCTCCTTCACGCACAGCTGGGAGCCAGCCCCTTGAGAAAGAATCGGAATGGGACAGCCCCCTTGACGCTGGGTATCGCTTGCATATGTCGGGGAAAGGGAGCGGTCTACAATCACCTGCCGAACCCGCCCTAGTCCTCGTCCATCTTTGCTTTGTCTTTGGACTCCCTGCGCGACGAAGATCAAGAAGCACAATGGCGCAACGAGGATGATGTGGACCAAGAACGGATTAAGAATGGAGCACGCGAGTGGGATACCGTCGGGAACAGGTGTCGAGGACGCCAGATAGACGTTGGTGGTGGGGACATAGGCGCACACGAGAGGATGTCCGGTCAGCGAGGATCTGGTTCGGAAGAGGATCGCTTCGACATACCGGATGTATAGGACGTTGTTGCACCGGATGAAGACCTCTCCCAGCGTTCCGTTTGACCGTCCGTTCTCAATCTCCTCGGTGTTTGCCAACTACGGGGACACAGAATCAGCGCGTCCATCCACATCCAGACAAGAGATCCGGTCAGGCTCCTTTCCCCCTCGATCGCCTGATCGCACTGGGAGGATGGCATGACCGAGAGGACCGCATCGACTCCGCACTCACCTGCAGATTCATGTACCCATCCGTCGAGACAAGGTAGCCCTTGTACTCGAGACCCCACTTTAATCGGACGTAGACGACTTTGCCAGTCAGGTCCTGGAGGAAAGGCTTCGGGTTGACGGGCTGGACAAAGGAGTCAGCACGACGATCTCGTTTCGATTTGTGGATGCTGGATCGTACGCGAGCCTCCAGCCCAATGGGATGGGGGATGACTCACTGCGATAGCCGACATGATGCCTGTTTTGACGAAGTAAAGAGGAAGAGGAGAAGAACCATTACTGCAGACCAGCAGTCGCAGAAGGTGGGCGACATTGTGGCTACCAAAATGGGGTGACTAATTAAAAATATCCACTTGACAGGCCGTCCGTTCGCGTTGAATTCAAGTTAAGTACTGCTCAACTTCCTCGTCTCTCCAAGACGTGTCGTTTCCTATTCTTGTTATCGTCGGCCTACTCGATTTGATCGTCCCAAGTCCTTGGTGTGCGCTGTCCACGATGTGTAAGCTCTCAATTCTGCTGGATCTGGTATTCGGGCTGACCTTGGCACAGCGGGCTTCGCTGGCTTTGGCCAGCAGAACAGTATGTATCCCATCGCTTTTGTGCAGTTCAGCAGCTGATGACACTTGCAGATGGTGGTCAGAAGAATGCATTCAGCTTCGGCTCGGCCCGTGAGTCCGTTTATCTGCATGCTGCTGGTGGACTACTGATCGATGTCCAGCCGGAAATACCTCCTCGACACCACTGTTTGGACAGGCAGCCGGCGGTTCGTCGACCCCTCCCCTTTTCGGCGCGCCCACGGCGAGTGCAGGCGGGCAGTCGACACAACCCGCAGCTGGTGGGGTTGGCATGTTCGGAAGCGCGGCGAAGCCTGCGGGAAGTCTTTTTGGCGGGGCGAGCACCCCTGGTGGTGGAGCGACATCCACTGCTCCAGCTGCACCTTCATCCCTCTTTGGAGCGACCAACACTGCTTCTCCCATAACTACCTCCCCTGCCGCATCCACCTTCTCATTCGGAGGGACCTCCAACGCACCCTCCACAGCACCTACCACAACCGCTCCTTCCGCACCGACCAGCGGCAGCATGTTCGGAGGCTTTGGTGCTTCGAGCAATACCGGCAATGCTCCCACACCCGCTGCAGGATCCACCACTCCCGCTTCGAAACCTGCCTTTGGCGGGTTCGGGCAGACGACCACACCAGCTGCCCCTCCGCCGGGAGGATCTGGGGAGGGCTCTTTGGCGCCGGCGCCGCGAAGCCCGCGGGTTCAGGACTGTTTGGTGGGAGCGGAACGTCCACGCCGACAACCACGACGATAACTGCTGCGGGGGCAGGCCTGTTTGGAGCGAAACCGGCTGAGGGTGGGACGAGCACGCCGTCAGCTGGCGGACTGTTCGGCGCCAAGCCCGTCGAGGGTGCGGGCGCAGCCCCTGCAGCACCTGCAGCACCTGCAGCACCTGCTGGCGGATTCTCATTCGGTGCCAAGCCGGCAACACCCAGTACCCCTGCGCCGGCAGCTGGCGGCGGCCTCTTTGGGGCTTCATCCGGAAGCACGACCCCCGCCGCTGCCCCTCCCGCGGAGGAGGTCTCTTCAGCTTCGCCTCCAAACCCTCCGAATCAGCATCCACCAATGCCCCCGCCCCTGCACCTGCTGCTCCATCGACTGGCACTACCCCTGCCGCTGGTTCTGGCACCGGCACCCCCGCCGGTGCTGCACCCGCCTCGACAGGGATGTTTGGCGGCGGGCTCTTTGGCGCCAAACCCTCGACCCCTGCTCCCACAGCTGGTGCTGGTACCGCTGCCCCGTCAGCCGCCGCACCTGCTCCGGGCGGTCTTTTCTCAGGCTTCGGAGCACCGAAGCCGACCGACAAGCCCATCACACCCACCGAATCAACCACGCCCAAAGCAGGTGGTTTCAGCTTCGGCAACCTCGGAGGCACTACCGCCGGCACACCTACGACCGCCGCTGCCGAGAAGCCGGCCGAGGCGGCCAAGTCGTCCTTTAGCTTTGGTAACCTGGGTGCTGGCGCAGCAGACAAGGGCACGGCCGCTCCGGCAACGACGGCGCCGACCGAGGCGCCAAAGCCGCCTGCCGCGGGAGGTTTGAGTTTTGGAAATCTGGGAGCCACGAAGACGGACAAGCCAGCTGAACCGGCTGCCGAAGCTCCGAAGGCTGGAGGTTTCAGCTTTGGTAATCTCGGCGGCGCTGCAAAACCCGCGGACAAGCCTGCCGAAGGTACTGCCGCGCCCACAGCTTCTGGCGGCTTGTTCGGCGCCAAGGCCGCAGAGTCCACCGCGGCGACCGCTGCCCCTGCAGCGGGTGGTCTATTCGGCGCGTCAAAGGCGGCCACACCGGCAAATGCGCCGACAGTAAGCATGCCGACGGTCGGAACGAGCGGGGCGTCCGCGCCTACCGCCTCAGCGGGACCGAGCGAGCCGGCGCCGAATCTTCTCCGCGGGAAGACTCTGGAGGACATCGTGGATGGATGGAACAGGGATCTCGATGCGCAGGTGCGCGAGTTCGAGAGGCAAGGAGGGGAGGTCAGGGAGTGGGACAAGGTGTTGGTGCGCAACGGAGACCAGGTGAGAGATTCGTACGACTCGCATAACCATGGTTCACGGTTCTTTGGGAGTGCACCACGATCGGAGCTGAAAGGGCCAGATCACCGCACTGCACCGGCAAGTCCAGGAGGCGCAGCAGAACCAGGCGGCGGTAGACCGGGCACTGGACTACATCGAGTCTCAGCAGAAGCAGCTCGATGCGGCGATGACGCACTACGAGAAGGAAATCACGAACTTTACGAACGACAGCTCCAAACCTCTTGCCGCGAAGCTTCCCGCGGACCGGGAGCGCGAGAAGTCGTGAGTCCGCTTGCCGTTCTCCCATGGTGGTCCACAATCTTGCTCACGATGACAGCTACACCCTGGCCGAGGATCTCAACAAGCAGCTCGACGACCTCTCGCGGAATCTGTCGCAGATGATCGAGGAGGTCAACACTCTTTCGGCCCCGGCGGGCTCTGCCCCTCAACCGAACGGATCATCTACCCCCTCGGCAGCGGATGCGGCGAGCCAAATGCCCGACGACCCGATCAACCAACTTTCGGCGATCCTGGGCGCCCACCTCCGTGCCCTCAACTCCATCGATGGCAATGCAGGCAAGCTGGAGGGCAAGGTGTCGGAGCTCGAGGCGAGGATGGGCGGGTCACAGAGAAGGTTGCCCCGACGATGAGGTGCGACACGTGTGGTGAAGAGTGTGGTGAAGAGGTTGGAGTGGGATGCTGAGTGTGGACTACATTGATTCGACATGCATTCCATGCTACTTCATCGCAATTGGTCCATGTCTCTCTCCTCGTATCGGTGCATTACACCTAAACGTCACCGTCGATACGCTCCTCGGCTTCCAGCGCCGCCAACTCCCTGTCCGGCGACACGCTCGGACTCCTACTGATATATCTCTTTCTCGTATCCCCTTCTTCTCCCGAGACCGAGTGACTGCGCGATCTCGACGGCGATCTCGACATATATCGACCACCGTCTGTCGACTCGGATGCGGACCTTGATCTCCGTCTCCGCAAGTCGGGTGAGCTTCCACGGGATGATGGCGGCGTGCGGGATGGTGTGCGTGATAGCATCCGCTGTCGTTTCGCGCCTGGTTCTGAGCCGGCTTCGGATCGCCCTTCGTCTTGCTCTTTCTCCGCGTCCACTTCCTCGTCCTGAACAAGTCAGTAAGGAGGAATGAAATACATCTCTGGATTGAACGAGACCTCGATCGACTCGACGCACCAGCAAGCTCTTCCGAGGAGGCAGACCCTCCGTCTCCTCCAGCACGCTCCGCTGCGTCAGACGCGGTAGGATGATATCGCACACGCGATCCTCGGTCAGGAGCTGGTCAATGAACTCGTCGAAGTGGGTCATGGTGTAGCCTCCTAAGATTGTTCGTCTCAGATTGGACCATACTCCCGTGGTTTGAAGTGGGGGGGGGGGGAGCATATTGCGACTCACCGACTTGTCGGATCCGCAGCTTGCGGTAGTCTTTCATGAGCGGCTCGAGCAGCTCATATATCTCCATGGAGCGGAACGTCAGTCGTATATAGAAGGCTGCAAGAGCCCGTAGGTATCTGTGGAGGTCGGTCATTGATGCTCTGCCAGCCAGTCTTGCATCAGGAGAGAGACTCACTTGAACTCCTCCGCCAGCAGGTACTCGAACAATATCTCCTTCTCTGGCTGTAGCTGGAGCAGCTTGAGTGTCAAACACATGAAATCCGTGGGTGTCTGCCGATCATGAACGCCCCCAATCGCCTTGAGTTCGATGGCTTTGTCGATGATACTCTCCGCTTCGGCGGGTCAGCGCCAGCACTGCGCGACAAGACGAGACGTTGCGGAGTCAATGCACACCTACCATTCAGGGCGAAGCAGTGTTCTTTCCAGTATAGGCACTCGTATATTCTCGCTCGGATGACCTTCTCGATGAGGAACTGAGAGAGTGGTGGTCAGCGAACGACTGCAATGACGGATGTAGAGGCCAGCGACGGCTGGGTAACACCTCGGAGATTGGAGACAATGACGAAGACGAAGGCGCACCTGGGGGTTCCCTCCGTGGATGGACAACGCTCCGCGCACTGTCGAGTTGGCCATGGTGACCAAGGAAGAGCTGAGCGTTTGAAAGCAATGATAGTGGAATGTTGGGTCAAGAGTAGATCGAAGTCAATGAAGCAGCGAGTTAGGAGTAGAGGGTGCCGGTTGTTCCTGGTTTGGTTTGGGCGGCAAAAGTTGAGCCTGGCGAGTAAATAACCGTCCTGCCCAACCGATCGCCCCTCTCTTCTTTCCATCTTTCTTTGCAAATCATTGCATCGATCAATCACAGACACACACCACACGAGCGCTGAGAATCACCATGTCGGACCGCGAGGGCGGGGACGACGATGTCGGTCTGCCAAAGGCTACGGTGTACAAGCTCATCCAAGGTGAGTAGTCTCGTTTCGTTTCGTTTCGCGCTGTCGTCGTTGTTTCCGATTTGAAGGACGCATCCTCCCACTGGGGAGCTGTGAAGGGGTTCCTCGAGCCTCGAGGTGGGTAGTTCCAAGCTGAAAATGGCGGCAGAGATGCTCCCGGCGGATATTGCTTGCTCGAAGGAAGCCAAGGAGGTGATTGTGGACTGCTGTGTCGGTAAGTCGGCGTCGGCCTTGTGATCCACTAGCAAGTTTGGATACTGAAATGACCTCAGAATGGATCAAACTCATCTCGACACAATCCAACGCTGTATGCGACGAGAGCTCAAAGAAGACCATCTCACCGGAGCATGTGACAGAGGCGTTGAAAGTGCGTTTGCTTGAACCGATCGCTCCCCAGAGATAGGGATGGGTGGAGCGGGCTGACCGGGCTGACAGCAACTCGGTTTCGAGGACTTTGTTACCGATGTCGAAGAGTCAAACAAGGAGTTCAAGCAGTCTCAGAAGGTGCGTTTTGCAGGATATCGTACCATTCTCGACCTTTGTTGCTGTGGGTCGCATCAATCTGGCTCGCTGACGCGCCTCAGGAGAGAACGAGGACGCAACCCGAGACCAACGGGATGAGTCAGGAGGAGCTGCTTGCTCTGCAGGAGCGATTGTTCGCTTCCAGTCAGGCGCGCTTCGAGGCTGGCCAGTAGTGTGGAGAGGTGTGTCACATGTTGTACGAGTACCATATCGCATGCATCACAGGACGAGTCGTATCCACGCATCCACGCTAAGGCGATCTGCTAGTATCTCGCAAACGTCCTGTTTCTGTCCCCATCTCCATTCTCGCCAGAGTCGGATCGACGCCTGACCTGTTCGCGCAAGAACCTCTTTTCCTTCTGCTTGAACTCGTACACGGCCTCTTGGTCGTCTATATCCTTCATGACCCTCTGCTCGAGCCGGCTCAGCCGCTCGTACACCCCCTTGCCCCAGATCTGCACGCCCTTGGCATCGAGCACCTGCCTCCCAACCTCTTCCACAACCCTGCTCACGACCCTCTGGGTTCCCCGATCCCACCCGACGCCATTCACCTCCATCTCGCGGACACCCGCCTCGACGCCCTCGAGGTCGCGGAACGAGTCCCACCGCGTACGAAGAAGTTCGTTGTACGCCGGAGCGAGACATCCGGAGAGGTACGATTCGACCGAGACGGTCTGGGCGTAGTGGAAAAGAGCAAGGGCGAGGTGGGGGTTGTGGTAGTTGCTTCGGACGGCTTTGAGGAGGTGCGCCAGGATCTTGGGATACGAACGAGGATAGCTCACCGTCCCATCGGCGGACGTGATCGGCTTGAAGATGTGTTTCTTGGCCCATTCGACCAGTTCGATGTCGGTGAAGATACACGACATCTCTTCCTTCAACGCGTCCACTTCCTCCAGCAGTTTCTGGTCCTCCTCCAGGTCCTCTCGCTCCAACAACCTCTTCCCGGCCATCCGCGGACCAAACGTCCAAGCTCCTCCCCCCGATCGACTCGATGCGGGATCGTACGGATCGTTCGAGAAACTCGTTCCGGGGCGGAACAAGCCCTGCTCGCCCAGATCGTCCATCAGCTCCTGCATGATCTCGTTGATCGTCATGGCCTCGTTTGGGGTCTGGCCGAGACTGCGGGCGCGGCGCGAGGAGGGACCTTTGGACTTTCGCACTGGGACAGCCCAGGACGCGGCGGGCGATAGCTTGTCGCCAAGCGCATGCCTCTTTGCCGCCGACTTGCGCTCTGGGCTAGGCGCAGTTGGTCGCGCAGTAGTATCTTCCGCGGGGCCGTCTCTGACAAGCGTGATCAGTGAACAGTCTGAACAGCCTTCCTGATGGCGAGTGGAGCGAGTTCCAACTCACTCCTTCAACTGGAGGACACTCTGCAACCATGCCTGAGTCGACGACTCAGCCTCCTTGACCATATCCCTGCTGACTCCATCATCCGAATTCCATGCGGGTACTGCCACGTCGTTGTCGTCTTTCGGCGCCGCTCGTGCCAGCTGAGCGAGCACATCTTCCGTTTGGCGAATGGGGTCGTCGGTCTCTGTGGTCTCTGTGCCCGATGCCTTGGCCAAGCCCTCGGATATTGGCTCATCGGGGCGATGATTCCAATCGACGAGCCGACGAGAGGAAAGTGAAAGTGCTCGCCTCTGGGGGAGACCCAGGGCGGGACTGACAGCCGTGAGGAAGGCTCTCATATCGGGACTTGTGATGGATGGAATGTTGGAATACGGATCGCAGATAGACATGGAGATTACTGGCGAGCGAGAGTCCAAACATTTTTGCTCCCGGCCGACTAAGGAGAGTGGCAAAGTGTGGCTGTTGCTGCGTGGCACACTGGCGCTGTGCCTGTTCAGAGCGACGCACTCGAACTGTACTCGTACTCGTACAGGAGGACGCGCGGTGTGCTGTTGGACTTATCCTGAACCCTGAGATACTCTCGTACCGCATGCATCAGAGTGTGTACTGCCAAGCCCTACGTATCTCATGCGCCAGTAGTAGGTGTAGAAAGGGTTTCCAGACTACTGATTAACAATCAACGCCTTGAACACCTCGACGAGATCCGACTCGTCTTTCTCTGACGAGGGCAAACCCACGCTTGGCGGGGGGGTCGCTCGGGGAGTTGCCTGTCCAGATGAAGTTGAAGACTCCGTGGGTGTTATCTGCGCGGACCACTCCGACGACACTTCCGATGAGGCGGAGGGATCGGACGACGCCTGTGCAGACGCACGCGAAAGCAGCTGCGAATGTTGCTGCGAAGCCTGCTGCAATTCCGACCGCGAGGGCAGAGGCGCGATCGGAAGGGAGGCGTTACCGACTGGTACGAGATCTTCGGGGATCCGGACGATACGGCCCCGTTCTATGACTCTCTGTCCCTCGCCCTCATCTTCATCTTCCGCATCTTCCAGGAGATCTTCTCGCCCGTCATAGTCTGTTCCTCGCAGGAGAACAAGGCTTTCGTCCACGTCGCTAGTTTCGTCATCGATCATATCTTGGAGCTCGGGGAATCTGACGCGGATCTCTCCCCAATCTTCCTCCTGTGACAAGGATTGGTGTAACCAGGCTATCTCTCGTCGAGACATGCGGGACACGCCAAAGATGACATGTTCCAAGGTCGACGATGTGAAATTGTCACTTCTTATAGCCCCACGAAGAGAAGCCTGGCTCGGCGCAGAGTTGTCCCAGACGAGCACGTTTCGAAGGCCGCATGAAACCTTCGGGTCGCTCATGGAGTAGCTCTGAAACACCCGCCCGAGGTGCTTTTGCACTTGACTCGTCAACCTCTCGGCCTTTTCACGAGAGGTCATGTCCTTGGCTGAGCGGCCTTCGTCCTCGAGATCCGAGAAGACGTCATATGAAGCCGCAGAGAATGCTGCAGCGAGGTGTCGATTCGAAAACTTGGTGGGTCTACGAGTCGACGAGGTTCCGTCTTCGCCCTTGTGAGTGATGACGACACGAGGGTCAATGTCTAGAGCAACGAGCTCCCCCTGCGCGACGCTGCGGACGCTTCTGAATGTGAATGTGGTGTCTGGGTGGTCCCTGGCTGAGACCGCGATGGCGTGTTGCGCCAGGATGACTGGCTCGATCTTCAAACCTGCCATTCTGCTGGAGGCCGTGGGGTATTGTGTGCGGAAGACAAGAGATCGGGGTGCGCCCAAGTGTCCATTCTTCCATACAATTATACAGTATGGTGTGACAAATGCCCTTGGTGCTGTAGGTCACCTCTCCTTTCAAGCACCATGGAGCCTTCAACATCACTGGGAAACGCCAGCCCACAGCGCTCCACCTGCACGAAGAATGCCCGAAAGGCGATCGAAAGGAGGTTCGCATGAGCTTCGTCGAAGAGCGAATGAGTGTTCCCACGCGCCATGGGAAGATGGGCTGCCCCCCTTTGTCAACAGTGTGATATTGTGTGTGCGGACTCGCTGATCCGACCAGTTCAGAAGCGAAGTACCACGAAGGCGTTCGGGTTTATCGGTCCGGTGGTCTCGAGTACACGCGGTACATGTACAATACCGTATGTACTCGTACTGTACATATCTGACCAATGTCCAAGGATAATCAGGCGCAGAGGGCCGGACAGGAGCTACTGTATTCAGTCCAAAAGGCAGTCGCTGCACGCTCGTTCGCCGGCATCATCAGTGGTCAATAGCCTTCATGTGATCGTCGCGATGTCGGGACCATCTGAAGATTCCGCAAGTCGGCGAGAGGAAGGTGATAGCGCCCGTTTCTGGAAGACACCAAAGCGGACCAGACAGCCTTGAGTGGGGCTCTCATATCGTTTCTTGGCATAGATCGCAAACGGGTGCATGACTGTATTAGCAGAGACTGGATTGGAGCGAGTGGCAATCTTATGGCGTGGCGGCCGTAGATGAAGACTGTTCGACCGCGCCTTCATTTCTTCTCAACCCACCAGAGAGTCTACCCGTGCTCTTCGACGTGTCACCTCCTATACCAGAAAGACTCGCTCAACCAACGTCTACGGACTATCAAACGGACATGTGGCTCATCCCTGCGGCAAGAGCTTCCCACTCCAGATCCGTGTTCTCCGACGCGGCCACGGACGCACCCGCGGTTGAAGTCTGGCCTTGAGAGGTCTGTGGCTGGCTCCGGAACGGCACGAGGTCCTGAGGAATGCGGAGAATTCGGTGGGCCTGGATCTGGCTGGTGACGAGCTGCGACCCATTTTCAACACCTTGCTTGGCGCTGTCGATCTGTCCCTGGTCGTGTAAGTGATATCCGGGAGGCAGTTGCATGGGCAAGAAGCGCTAACCAACCAGTTTATGTACTATGCACAGAGTACAGCTCTTTCCCGTGCGGTGCACGGTGTGCCAATCCCCGTGCGCCTTCTAACACTCCCCCTCGAGGTCTGCGTCCTCGCCGTCGAGGACCAGACCGAGACTGGCTCGAAGCGAGCGATGGGGCGCAGGAAGGAGGGCCTTGGTGAAGATATCCGCCACTTGAGAAGCGGTGGGGACGTATCCAAGCCGAACCACACCGTCCTCAATGAGTTCCCGAATGAGGTGCCACCTTATAGCAATGTGCTTGGTGCGTCGGTGAGTACCTGGGTTCCGTGCAA
This sequence comes from Saitozyma podzolica, assembly GCA_003942215.1. Taxonomy (NCBI): domain Eukaryota; kingdom Fungi; phylum Basidiomycota; class Tremellomycetes; order Tremellales; family Trimorphomycetaceae; genus Saitozyma; species Saitozyma podzolica. Next base: position 779,573 of record RSCD01000014.1, read on the forward strand.
GTCGTATCGCACCCTGGTTGTCGCACCACAGGGGAGTGGGTTCCTTGGGGGTTACACCCAGCTCGTCCAAGAGTCCCTTGAGCCACACCGCTTCACGAGCAGCTTCTGACACCGCCACATACTCAGCCTCAACTGTCGACGAGGCCACCGTAGCTTGTCTGCGGGATGTCCACACGATTGCAGAGCCGCCGAGCATGAAGATGTGCCCAGTGGTTGACCTTCGAGTGTCGTGACAGCCTCCCCAGTCTGCATCCACCCAACCCTCTAGCTCTGCTTTTGCCGTCTTGCCGCCTAAGGTGAGGCGCATGTTGCGGGTGCTTCCGAGGTGATCGATTACCTCGAGAGCAACCTTGAGGTGACCGGCGGTGGGGGCACTGGTGTACCGAGCGAGCCAGGATGCGGCAAATGCGAGGTCGGGGCGAGTGCAGGTGGCGATCCACTGCAGGGATCCCACGATCTCTTGATAGCGTACCTTGTCCGCTCCCCCTGCTCCTCCTGCTTCCTTTTCTTCCTTGGCCGCCGCCAGGTACTCTGGTCCCAGCCTTTTGAGGATCGCGAGAGGTGTTGATCTCTTCTTGCCCGACGGGGTGAAGCGCTCGAGTAGCTTATCCACATACGCAGGCTGCGAGAGGGTGACAGTGCGAGAGGGGCGGTCCCGATCCACACGCATGCCGAGGATCATACGCACCTCGCCCATTTCCGTCATCTTCCAGCGATCCTTGAGGGCAGCCATGATGTGGTCGATCGTCTTGCTCGCGGTCGCGTTGAGATATGCACCCTCGACATCGGCCTGTCGCAATTCCAAATCCCTTTGGGCTGCGAGGGTGAGTAGGATGCGCAGGGATGTTGTGCGACCGACGGGGGCGTAGGTCTGCTCGAAGTCGACACCGGGGACTTGACTATACCCTTTGGCGACGATGCGAGCCTTCCATCTCACCACCTGACCCTTCTCGTCCCTCTTTCTCTTAAAGACCCAACGGACACCAATGGGTGTGCGGTTCTCGGGAACCACTACCTCTCTCCAGGTGCCCTTACTCTCGATGTTGGCGATCTCGCTTGCCATGGCTTCGAGCCACTGCTTTGCCTCGCCAGTGCGCTTGGCCTCGTGCGGGTTGGCGGGCTCGTCATCGAGGTTGGTCATCACCAATGCCATAGCTGCAGAAGACGCTAGATGGTGCTCTTCCGCTTCGGGACCTTGCCAGTTGAGCCAATTCGCCTCGCCACTATTGCCAGTGCGTCCGCTGCGCGTGCGGGTCGGCAGAATCTCGACCTCAATGGCATTGCGCTGCGTCTCCGGCGTGCGCACCTCGTAGGTCCAGCCGTGTCGAATGCGAGGAGGGGCCGATGTTGCCGTCGGTTGGGTTGCAATATCTTGGCTTGGAGGCGGCCGATGGACGTTGGCTTCGGAGGGGACGTACTCTTGGGTCCCATCTTGCTCGTCGCCGTTTCCCTCGTCCCCCTCGTCCCCAACGGAGCCGTTGTCAAGGTCGCTGTCATTGGTGTCGAAGGAGGTGCTTGGTAGACGTACGGTGTCCGTCTGCGGTGTCGACACGGGAATAGCGCCCATGTGGCGCCATCCTCCCGTAATGCCACTGTCGCCGGCGCTCGTTGTCGTCTTACTCACCTCCTTGGTCTCAATCACCTTGCCATCCTCGAGCTCCACTATCCAACCAACTCTATCCCAACGCTGGCCCAGGAGCGTCCCCCTGACGCCGCGAGCGTTGGTGAGAGACCCTTTGGTTCGCACCGCTCGCGGGATCGCGACCGTGATGCTCTGGCCGAAGACACGGCTTGTCGGGAGGGTCGGTTCACGTCCAGTGAGTCTCTCCCATGCCGTCTTCCCTTGCACCTTTGTCGTCTTCATGATGATGCACGCCGCATGCCGAGCCGCATGCGTCCAGTACTCGTGAGGTAAGGCTGACCCTTTCAGCATCGCCGTGATCATCTCCTTCGCCGTGCGCATAAAGCGCTCGACTACACCATTGAGCTCAGGTGTGTATGGCGGCGACACCTGGTGCTGTATTCCGGTCTCCCGGTACCAAGCTTGGGCTTCCAGGCTGCCAAACTCGCCACCGCCGTCGCTGCGCACATACCGCACAGCCCGAGGGGCAGCCAAACGCGCCATGATCGAGACGAATGCGCGCAAATGCCGGTAGGCCTCAGTCTTCCCGCCCATTGGTACCACCAAGCTGATCTTGCTCCAGTCGTCGACCAAAGCCAGGAAGTGGTCCTCGCCTGCCTTCGCAGGCTGGAATGGACCCGCAATGTCGACATGGACGAGCTCGCCGGCGTATGCTCCCCGGGGACTTGTCCCCGCCTTCGGTTGTTTCGTTGCCTTCGCCTCTGCGCAGGTCGAGCAACCTTCGGCCGATCGCATAACATCAGCCACCTTGAGGCCCGCTTGGGCCGCGGCGTCCTCAAGTTTCTTGCCTCGAATGTGGCCCAGTGCAGCATGAAGCGACTCTGCACCGGTTGTCACAAGCACGCGACCATGGGTTGCCTGATTCGCCGACTTGGCGGTGAGCACCCACAGCCCCTTTCGCTTTTCCAGCGGAACATCGACCTTTCCATTGCTGATCCGACCACCAGAGGGCGCTAGGGATATCGTCCAACCACGAGAGAGCAGGCGGCTAGCCGACAACAGGTTCAGCCTTGCACTGGGTATGAAGTAGACGTCTTGAAGGCTGAGTCCGTGACCGGATGGCAGACGCAGAGGCACTTCCCCCATCTGCTCGGCAGTGAGAGACCCCTGTCCCGCCAGGGAGAAGCTGAAGGGCTCAGGCAAGTCGGACCTTGAAGCAAAGACCTTTGGGTCACCCGAGAGATGGTGAGTCGCACCACTGTCGATAACCCATTCGCTGTCGAGTCCAGTCGCATCTTGCACGGCCTGGCCAACAAACGCCTCAAATTCCGCTTCTACTGCAGCATTCGCCTGGCCGTCCGTCTTGTCCTTCTTGCTCGAGTCTTCGGCATCGGGGCAGTCGCGTTTGAAGTGACCGGTCTTCTCGCAAGTCCAGCATTTCACCTTCGACATGTCCCTTTGCTTCTTCTCCTTCTTCTCTCCCGTCTTCTTCCCTTTCTGGCCATGGTTCCCTCCATGAGTCGCCAATGCGTCCCCATTCGAGTGGGATCCCTTAGAGGTTTCGTACCTCTCCTTGTCCTCAACCTTGCGGTTCCAGAGCCTTTCGAGCTCAACCCAGGTCTGTCGGTATTCGTCCAGCGCTGCATAGGTGTCCTTCCACTGCTCCATGGCGGCCGGGAGACTGTTGAGGAAGAGAACAATTTGCTGACTCTCTGGTAGGATTCCTCCCGCAGTCTCATACCTCGAGAGAGTGACAAGGAACGACTCCATATGCGTCGTCATCGCCTTCGAATTGGCTGACAAGAGGCGGAGGGAGGCAAGGGTTTGGAGAAGCTGTCCCTGTCGCTCAATGGTACGAACCATGTGAGTGTTCTCCAGGTGGGACCACATCTCATGGGCAGAGAGCATCCCCATGATCGAACGCTTTGGTCCCTCCGTGCAGGTCATGCGAAGCCAAGCCTGGGCTTTGGACTCACGCTTCGACCAGTCCTTCCACTGCTTCACCTCCACGGCTGACAGAGCTTTGGGAGCATCCCCAGGGTCCCCTGTACCACCGGTTGGCATGACGGATCCCGCCCTCCTCTTCCTCACACCCTTCTGACCGAATGGCTCTTCCTCCGTTCCCTCGACTATGTCGAGTAGGTCATGAGCCAGCAACTGTTCCTCGATGGCTTCTCGCCACTCGATGTAGTTGGCGTTCCCGCGCAGCTTCGGCACGGCCGACAGCGTAGTGGGAGTAGCAGAATCGGTCGACATGGTGGTGACAGGCTTGTTGTAGGTAGGGCAGCAGACTCTTAATCTGTAAGTGATATCCGGGAGGCAGTTGCATGGGCAAGAAGCGCTAACCAACCAGTTTATGTACTATGCACAGAGTACAGCTCTTTCCCGTGCGGTGCACGGTGTGCCAATCCCCGTGCGCCTTCTAACAGGTCGGACCTGTTTCGCTCGACTACGATGGTCTTGGTGGACATGGATGGATGTTCAGCAATGATCAGCGACAACATCTGCGAGTTGTCTGTGACTACATCCCCCCAATTGGGTTCGCCGTGAGACAAATAACCGAGCATCGCCAGCATTTCTTCTTGCGGGGCCATGTAGTTCATGCGAAATGTGACGTTGTCGACTGGCGGACTGGAGAAGTAGTGGGTGGAAAAAGACCTGACCGGAGAGACCACACCCTGAGGGGTGTCATCCCAGAAGAGTAAGCCGTCGGATTCAGTCTGAGGTCTACAAATTCTGCCGAGTTGACTGGTCAGACTTGATTGGAGATCTTCCACCAAGGTCTTGGCCCATTCGTCCCCCGAAGTCGAATCGAGATCAATCTCATCGTTCGCGTTCATGATGGCCATGTCGATGCTATAAGCGATCTGCTCCCATTCCACTTTTGTCGCCCTGGAAGTGGTGAGTATGCCGCCTTCTTTGGTGCCATGGAGTATCACGACCCGAGGGCAGATGTCAATCCGTACGTGTTCCCCGTTCGTACTTGCTCCAACACTCCAGCAGCCGTATGCCGTGTCACGATACGTGCTGTCTTTGGTCACGGACGGAACTCCCCCCTTAACGACCGTTCTCCACTCTGAGCTTGACATGGTTTTCAATTGCTCTGGAAACAATATCAAAGCCATGAAAAGTCTGGCCCGGACTCGGGATGATATGCACGTGGAGGGTAAGGTGGCAAACAGTCCAGTCCGTTCGGAGTTTTGACTACTGTACCTCACCTTTCTCGCGGTTGAAGCCTTGATCGGTGGATAAACGGAAGTCCAGCGGAAGGTAACAAAAAGGACCTGTGACCGGTGTGAAGTGGGATGAGTCGCGAAGCGGTCCTATACACCGAGCGAGACTTGGGAGACGGTGCCCCTATCTGTGGTGGAGAAGCAAAGCCTCTATGCCCTCAAAGGACGCCTGTGGCGTACACGCACATGCATGGAACAAATACGCTTACGCGAACAGATCTCTTTCATCTGAATCGGCGGCTCGAGCTACGTATCACCATCACTTTCGGACACATGGAGACTCCACTGCTCTCCGGCTGCCGGATTGTCCTCGTTGACCGTACGAAGCCGCATGTCACTCCGATCCACCCGTGCTGTCGTTGACGTGGTCGAGTCGACGCCCATGGAGAGCTCCGAGCTGCCGCTGTCCATCGAGCCCACACCGACATCTTTGGGACTGCCTGGTCTCTGTGGTCTATGGCCCGAATGACGCGAAGGTCCTGCGGCGTGTTGCGAGAGCCTACGCGCCACAGTTCCCTGCAATGATTGACCGGAAAGGCCAACGCCGGGACGGCGCGAGCTCGGGGGCAGTAGCCTTGTAAGGACAAGTTCGTCCGGCTCCTCGCCTGAATCTGTGGTCATTCCCTCTTGTAATGGCGAAATGCGGAAGTAGCTGAAGTCGACAGTTCCTTGCATCTCGTTTTCTTCCTCCTCCAGATCTCGTTCTGGTTCGGACTGGAACACACTGGGATCCAGCCTTCTGAGAATACGACGGACGTCTGGATCGCTCGGGCGCGCCTTGCCCAATACAGATGCCATGAGACTATACACCCGCGAGGTCTGCTCCGCGGTGTAACGTCGGATCGTGGCCTCGAACCCCTCGATTGGGAACCCCTCAAACTCGCTACCCTTGATCGTCTGAAGCGGGACACTGCGATCTCGCGATGACTCCATCAGCCTGATCAAGTTCCACTCGCCGTCTTTGAAGACGAACTCGAGGTCGTGGTTGAAGACCGCTGTTATCACGTCCATCGATATCTGTCCCTTCTCGGCCAGTTCCACACATTTCGTCACGGTATCACTGAGGCATGCAGCGACTGTCGCGACGTTTATCAGACCGTTGCGGCTGCCCCGGGAGCCGTCCATGCGTAGAGCCGGGTCGATATGGAGGCAGAAGGAAGAACGCGCCGCCTCTTCAGTCTCGCTGCCGACGGTGGGGAGAACATCCACAAATTCCCCGCGAGCTGAACGCAGCTTCCACTTGGTGCCACCCAGCCCCGTCACTTCAATCTTGGAATGATGGTGTATCACATCAGCATAGTGCGAAGTGGCCGTGCCGAAGGTTACATGGCGTTCGCTGTGATTTGGCTCGCTCATGACTTGGACTCGATGATGTTTGGATCGCAGGATGTGGCGCAGGCATGCGGAATGGGGAGTGTGAGCGGGCGCTCAAGTACTTCATCGGACGAGGGGCGCGGACATGTGCAAGTTCAAAGCAGACTCCGCCTTCGTGACATTTGGTGATCGCGGCGAGAAAACGGCTTCTGCAGCAGAAAGGATCCGGCCAGTCCGGCATCTCACCAGGTTGGGCGGTGGAGGGGCTGGCGAGACTGACCAAGACAGGGGGAGAGGCATATCGTGGGGAATGAGACGGCATGGTTGTGCCACTTCGGGCACGCACAGACTGACGAGATGCCCAACGCAAACATTCGGCTCAGATGTCGCCGCCAGCAGCGGCTCTCCAATGAGATTCGGAGTCCTTTGTCGCTTGCAACTCGGGAGCCATATGTGCTTCAGCTTGACCCATTGCCTTGATCGGCTGCTCGCTGGCAGTGGCTGATACTCGCCTCTGTATGGGGGCGCAATGAAAGGAGAAGTGCCAGAAGGAAAGGAGAAGATGAAGGAGAGGAAACGCAGGAGGGAGGTGAGCGAGATACAGCTCGCCCGTCTCTCCTAGCGGAGCGAGAACCTCCGGAGTTTCAAATGGCCTCCCCGCACCATCTCCGATTCATCGAGGTACGTAGTATGTCTGCAACTCACTCAAACAGGTACATACGTCACACGCTGGGCTTGGGAGTCCGATCCTTCCGTGGTCGGCTCACGCCTGAACGTGATACCATCTTCATCAACACCGGCGCTGAGCCATTGGTCATCGGAGTAACGGTACCCCAAATAACCTGAAGATGAGCTTCAATCACTTCGTTGTCAGTGTCTGAAAGCTCGTGAATCTTCAAAACGAAATTCGTAAAGGGAGGGCATTCGAACTGGCTGGTCGACTGGCCTGCGGCCCTCGCGCTCGCTCTCGGGCAGCCAAGTGAGTGATCCGCGTAGGGCCTCGGTTGATAGATCCGTCCTGATTGCATCGTTGAGATCGTTGGCAAAGTCAGACGTGGTGGTCGTCCCACCAGGCCCGATCGTGGCCTTGGCTCTTACCTGGGAACAAGATGTCGCCTGGGTAAGAGCCGCGCAGATGGCCTCCCGGCTGAGCTTCGTGGGCCTCGACAACGGCTCGTAACGCTCATCGCCATGCCTCACCGTCACCCACACCGACGGCATGATCACGCACGGTGCAGGGGCCGATGAGTCCTCCGGCGGTGGAAGACCATAAGCGCGTTGAAAGGTGTAGAACGTGTCGGCGTGCTGAGCATCAGAAGCTTCGCTCAACAGGGAAAACGTTGTGGTATCGTCAGCAGGGGCGAATGTGGACGACATTGGTGTGGTGTAGATGAGAACAAGAGGGACTTCGGCGCTTCCACTCGTCATACACACGCCTTTATGCTCCTGCTCGACGCGCGTGGGTCACCTGGCCGCCGCCCGTCGCACAAAGGGGGCACGATAAACGCTCCTTGAAGAGAAGGCTCGTGGGAAGAAGGCACATGAGAGCAAGGACTAAGCGAGTCTTCTTCGGCTTTTTCGCAGCACCATCGTGCCGTCAAGGTGGAGTCACCTCGGTGCAAGTCAGCGGTACAGAGATGCAGTGGCAGAATCGCTTGGAGAGGACAGCAGCCCTCATCCGCCATCGTGTCCCGGAAGAGGACAACGTATTATCGGCGCTCGACGCAGTGACCACGAATGACCGTGATGCATGTGTCGACGATGATGTGTAGCGTCGAAATGACATGCGTTGCCCAAAACAATCACGTCTGGGTAATGACTGGTGGCAGTGGCACGGATAGCCCGATCCCCCCGACCCCTCGTAGCAGTGCCGTTGTCGCCACAGTGCTCGCCGATGGCTCGGATGACTCGGTCGTGTCCGTCGCCGTCACAGCGTTGGGTGCGATCAGGGATTGAACCCTGTGCGAGAAGAACGACACGGCTGTCCTCGGTCTCGACAGCTTATCCGCCAGATGATTATCTCTTCTTGGAACCCACTTTATCCGGAGCGTGATGTCGTGATCGCCTGCAACCGTCCTGATCGCGCGCAAGACGTCGTCGGTCACCGGTCTGTTGGGTTTGGGCGGTCGGTTCGTCCGTCCCACCCGAAGTGCCTCGCAGACGCTCGCGTTGTCTGAATGACAGAGCACGTCGGCGCCAATCAGCCGCGGCGCCCATCGATGGAGGCACACGAAGATGGCCAGCGCCTCATGTGCGTTCGTATGGTCCTTCGGGGCAAAGGGGGTCGTCTCGCCGGGGAGCGTAATTGGCTTTTGCGATAATCGCAGGGCCGCTAATGGTCGGTGTGGGGACCGAGATGGCCGCCGTATCCGCTCCCAGAAGCGTCGGCCCAGATATGATACTGGGGTCGGAGCCCTACTACTCGGCGAAGGGCATTCAAGGCTGGAATGGACGAGATGTTGGTCCAGAACGACATCGTAGGTCCCGATCCCAAGAACGTGTCAAGCTGTCGAAGATAGAATGGAGGTTTCTAAGTCTAATGCGGGTCTCAGGGGATGGCTTGGCAAATGTGTGATGGACTCTATAGAGCTGGTGTCTATAGAGCCCTCTCCAACATCGTTTGTGAGTTGTTATCGCAAGATCATGACAATACCGATGAGAGTGACCGCGTCGATGGCAACGTGAGTGTGATCCGTCGGTCGCGTCCGGGCTGGTCGGTGTCATCGTCACCGTTGTTGCCACCGCCCACCACCAAAGCGGCGATCGCCGCTACCAATCTCCCAGGTTTCACAAAGTGGGCTTTGGATTTTGCCTCATCTTGCCCATCCTCTTCCTCCTGCCATCAGCGCGAGGCTCAGCCGGACCCTGCCTAGCCCAGGATGGACGAGCCCCTCCGCCTCCCCCTTCGACCAAACGACAACTCCATCCAGTCACATCTTCTCGCGCTCGATCTCCTCGCCGCTCGTCTCGCCGCGTTTCCATCCCGAACCCGCTGGGCTGCCGACGTGCCTCTCAACTCCAAGGCGACCATCCGAGGCCAGCTGATCCATACGAATGAGGTCAAGGTGCATTTGGGAGGGGAATGGTGGGTCGAGATGACGGCGGACGAGGCTGCTGCGTATGTGAGAAGACGGAGGCGAGGTGAGTGAGCCATCATTCGGAACGATGAGCGAAGCTGATTCAGACTGCCGTAGCGCTGCTGGAGGAGCATGCGAGGATGACGGATGGTGGGGGTCGGATCCCGGGGACTGTCGATGCGACACGCGCAACGGCTCCTGGCGACGTTGGCTCGCTGCCGACGATATCTCTCAACCCGCTTTTCAGCGCATCGGCAATTGCTGGCCCATCTCGTAGTCAACGAGACACCGAATCACAACCATCCTCCGAGGCACAGGCAGCAGTCAAAGCGGATATCCCAAAGCAGAGTGGGAAGGCGCAGGAAAGTGAGACATCATCAGTGACTGCTCCACTACGCCAGGTGTCATCCGGGGTGTCCGCGATGGCCGAGCCGACATCGCTGGAGGACGTACTGGAGGAGTTCGTGGAGAAGCAGCAGCAGCTTGCAGGGATGAGTGGAAACGGCAAGGGCAAGGGTAAAATGCTTCAAGCTCTTCAGGATGGCACCGTAAGTGATCGATTCCGCCTGTCACCGAATCTGTTTGCTGATATACCCCTCAGGTGATCAACGAGGAGGGACTTCCTTTCCACGAGATCCGCGAGCTGCCGGATGGAAGCACCATCGGCCCATTACCGCCTTCGACAACGGACGGCTCGGGTGTCAAGGAGGAAGATGCGGAGGAGTATTGGTCTGAAACAGCCCAACAACGGCGCGAAGCGCTTCGACGGCGGATCTTCAACGAGGGTTCCGACACCGAAGAAGACGATGCCGCGTCGTCCGACGAGAAATCATCTTCCGCCCTACCAGCCAAAACGACTCCAACTCCTCCGCCAGAACCAGCGGTACCATCCATCGTCAACGCTCCTCCATCGCCGCCTTCCTCGCCTTCGCCTCCCGCATCACCCGCCCACGGCTCTCGCAGGCCATCGTCGGGCGTCCTCCCCGGCAAATCGATCCTCAAGCCTCCGGCCCGGAAGAAGTCTGTGTCATTCGACGAGTCGGTACCGCAGCCGCCCGACTCTCCTGATCTTCTAGGCGGCAAGAAGACTATGGGTTTCCCTCTACCGTCGACTGAAACGAACGAGTTCGACCCAAAGCCAGTCCCTGTTATCAACCCGCCTAGGCTACCAGGTGGTAAGGACCAGCCCTTTGCTGGTTTCAAGAAAGGGTTCCTCGGTACCCCTCGTGCGTCGGGAGTCGAGAAGATCTCGGAACACGCGGCAGTCGTGGAGCCTGAAGCTGCCAAAGCGAGGAAGACAAGTCTCTTCGCGCAGCGACTGGCGCAGCAAACGGTCAAAGAGTCGACACCCGTTCCCTCCCCGGTTGCTCCGAGGGATGTTGCCGGGATGGCCCAGTCCCCATCGACTGGGACGCCGGAGCCGAAGACTGCGGTCTCACTGCCGAAGCTATCGGAGAACAAGCCGATGGCATCGATGAAATCTGCAGTCGTGGAGAATCCGCCAGAGATCAAGCCGCTGCCGTCCAATACATCTGCGCCTGTCCGACGGGATGTCAGAGAGCATCAGCCTGGCCAGGACCCTGACTTCGAGGACGACGATGACGACCTTGACGAGGAAGACGATGAAGACGAGTACGACCTTGACGATGCTTTGCTCGCCAGGGAGGTGGCGTTGGAGTACCACCGTCGGCGTGCGTATGCCCGGCTCAATCCGGAGGAGGATGGCAACGTCATGTCGGTGGAAGGGGAGGGCGAGGAAGGTGGAGGAGATGTGATGCTGGCGCTACCTCAAGTGGATGCGAGTGGCCGACCGATGATCGTGAATCCGACACCGGACGATATTCGGCGATTTGTCAGAGTTGGGAGACTTCAGAATGGGAACCTAGTGCTTGCGCCAGGAGAACAAAGATGGAGCGAGGACGAGGAAGATGTGGATGACGAGGAGAAGGAACTCAGGAGACAGAGGAGAGCAGAGGTGAAGAGGCAGTTGTTGGGAGAAGAGCCGGCTCATTCTGCGATACCGGGACCCAAGGTCCAGGAGAAGGGAAATCAGCCAGTTCAGCTGCCACCGACGATCTTGACGGAGAAGGAAAGGCCAACGGCGGGGGTAGGCGAGGTGAAGGAGAGTCTGCCGAAGGTAATCGAGGTGGAACAGCCGAAGAAGGTGTCCCGCTTCAAGCAGGCGAGGATGGCGGCGGGCCAACAGTGAAGCGATCGCGGTGTCTGCGAGTTCCCTATTGTGTACAGCACGATAATGCATCGCACGGATGTATGAATCCTGTGAAAAGTCGCCTGGGCTGTGTTCACGCCGCGTCTGCGTCCGAGGAGAAGAGCTTGTCCAGACCCTCTTCCACCTCCTTCACTTTGTTCAGCAGGATCTTGATCGCCTCTGGAACCAGCTCCTCGGGCTTGTACTGTCCAACGGACTCGACATTGTCTAGACGGCCATCAGCCACCGCCGTCGGTATGCGCAACGAATGTCGCTCACAGATGAAGTGATCTCGTATCCGTGCAAGCTGCACCAGGTCCTTGAACTCGGGATGCCGCAGCACCTCCCTCGACACCGTGTCCTTCCTCGGGTTCTTCACCACGCACTGAGGCTCGCCCCGCTCATCCTCCTCGATCTCAATCACGCCGGGCGGGAAGCATTTCTGGAACTTTTCCTGGTGTTCCCGCGGGATGGGTCCGCGGAGGATGATGTGAGGAAGAAGACGGTACGAGGCGGTGGCTGCTCGTCAGTCAGAAATTCAGATCGGTGTCGGGCCGACTTACCGACTGGTGAAAACTTGGCGTGCTGAGCGCCAGTCCCCTTGTTCGCAAAGCAATGCATGTCGACGACCTGCGCCTGTCAGCTGCCGCTCCACACGAGCCGACATTGTCACGCTAACTCACTTGTCCCGGTCGAAGCTTCACCAAAAGGATATCGGGATCCACTGGCCTCGGCTCCTTGCCCTTGTACTTCCTCGACTGCTCTCCGGACGGGGTCCAGTCCAGCATACCGGTGTAGACGCTCGAGTCGTAGTACATCTTCTTCGGGTCCGTCTCGTTCCGAGAACCAGGTCGACGGTCGCATCGTACTCGCAGGTCAAATACCATCGTGTCGGACTCGTGAGGCGGGGAGTGGGCACTCTCTGCGGGCAGTCAGCCCCCACGTCGGCGTTGGAAAGAGGTGATAGACTCACTCTTGAACTGGAAAGTGCGAGGGTCGATCTTCAAAGGGATGAGGCCGAGACGGTGACACAAAACCTCGTCCTGCATGATCGATGTGTTGTTCCAGACATACACCTGATCAATCGCGACGGTTGGGACCTGAGCGGCCGTCAGCTCACATTTGACAGCCTGGGCGAAGCCCGCAAGGGCGGAGCTCAACCCACCTCGGCAATCATGACTCTGCGCAGAGCATTGGCGATGGAGGCATCCACGCCCACCAAGTCAAATTCGATGTTCGACGGCGTGAGGCGCTGGACAGAGACTACGAGGTTCTGCAGATGCGGTCAGCACATCACAATCCCAACACTGCAGTGCGGTACGGATAGCAGAACGCACCTCCTTGAACCGTTGCAACGACCAGGAGTGATCCTCGCCTGGATAGTGGCCCGGAAATTCGGACCCGCCGACCTATACCAGCATCAGCTAAGGCCTCGGGATGGCCAACAGACCGGAGTGGGCAGAATGCCTGGCCCAGGCGAAAGGCCGTCACTGACCGCTCCTATCCGCTCGGGCAGGACTTGGACATGCCGTCTCGTGTCGTCGAGAGAGCGAGACATATTGGCCAGGTTGACGCAGGACCAATCCGTATCTTTTGTAGAGACTCCTAGATGCAGCAGACAGTGTGACTGACTGTGCGACTAGAGATGATGGATCGATATGAGAAGATGTGTGGTTCAAGAGAGATTCGAGGACGCAGTTGCTGTTGCTGCAATCGTCAACTTTTGCTCCGGGCACGAGGAAATCTGATTCCGCCGCCTGAGCCGCTACTTTGATTCCGTTGAAGTGTCACGTGACGTCTGGTGCCTCGGTTGACGCGACTGCTTGCTATTGCTAAGACGGGACCCGTCCCGATTGTTTTCGTCTCGATCTCTTGCATCTTGCCACCACAAAGTCATCCACCCGGGCCAGCCTTTTCCCAATCACAAGGAAGCGTCAGCCCTCTCAGTCACCATGCTGAGGAGAGCTCCCGCTGGTCAACCCGGCGACCCGCCTCTCACATCAGCGACTTCTGGCGGTTTCGGTCTCGTGTCCAAACCCTTCAAACCGCCCTCCGCTCTCGCCCCGAGACGTCAGCTCGATCTCCCCGCACGGAAGCGCAAAGCCGTGTCTTACAAGGGTCAAGGAGGCGGAGATGATGACGAGGATTCTGATGCGGAGGCCGGCCCGAGCAAGAAGGGAAAGTTTGCCATGGGTAACAAGGAATATGGGGAGGATTGCGTGTTGGGCGATATGGGGAAGTGGTGCAATCGCAAGTTCCCGGTCTTTGCTACCAAGGACAAGACCCTCGTCTTTGGCAAGAGGTGGGTGAGGAGCTCATCGTTACCGGTAGTAGACTGATCGGGGCTCAGCTTCTCGATCCCCGTGATGATGAACAAGCGGACATCCGAGACGATCGTCCACCAGCTGTCCCACGCGTCCTTGGGTGCAAGACCACATCCGCGTCTCGCTCCCCGCCCGCTACACGATCCGATGGCCGACCATGCGATAGTCCTGTACGACCCGACGATCGATGACCGGCCGGATCCCAGCAAGGTCGACGAGGCGCAGCTGGAAGAGGAGCGACGGAAGAAGGAGGAAGAGGCGAAGGGGCCACACAAAAGCCTAAAGGCGATTCTGGGCATCGTTGATGTCAAGAAGAAGGAGGACGTCAAGGTGCCGGTGGTCATCGACCCGAGGCTTGCCAAGATCCTGCGGCCGCATCAGATTGAGGGGATGAAGGTGAGCACACCAAGAAGAGCTTCGCTGACTGAAGTTCTTGTACCGTTGCACAACAGGGTTGATGGCGGATAACGCGTGGGGGTGCATCATGGCGGACGAGATGGGTCTGGGTGAGTTGCGCTACGAATTATTGGGGAATGGACCAAACCTAGATACAAGGTCGCTGATGCTCTCCTAGGCAAGACTCTGCAGTGTATTACATTGCTTTGGACACTGCTCAAACAGTCACCGATCGCCGGCAAGCCGACATGCGAAAAAGTCATCGTGGCGTGTCCCACTTCCCTCGTTGGAAACTGGGCGAACGAGTTAGGTGAGCGGACTGGCTCTCCCACACTGTACAGTGCTGACAAGATAGTGAAATGGCTTGGCGAGGGCGCTATCAATCCTTTGGTTGTCGATGGAAAGGGAGGCAAGGCGGAATTGATTCCCGCTGTGAGACGATGGGTGCAAGCGACGGGAAGAAGCGTCACTTTGCCAGGTAAGGGCTCCGAATGCTATAGCGCCATCTACTGACGCCATACTCCCAGTCATGATCGTGTCATACGAGACTCTACGGACACTGCAAGAGGAGTTGGCGAAATGCCCTATCGGTCTGTTGTTGGCGGACGAAGGGCATCGCCTCAAGAACGCAGGTCAGTCCCGTGTATCATGGTCGCACCTATACAGCTTGTTCTGACGGGTGGCAGACACTCTCACCTTCCAGGCTCTCACCGCTCTCAATGTCCAGCGCCGAGTCATCCTCACCGGAACTCCTATCCAAAACGACCTGTCGGAGTACTTTGCCCTCCTCAACTTTGCCAACCCCGAGTATCTGGGTTCGAAGCTCGACTTCAAGCGCAACTTCGAGTCGAAGATTCTCAGGGGTAGAGACGCAGATGCTACAGATAAAGAGAAGGAGGAGAGCGACGCGAAGCTGAAAGAGCTCGGCGGGCTGGTCAGCAAATTCATCATTCGACGGACCAACGACCTGCTGTCGAAGTATTGTGCGTGTTCCCTCACTACCCGGATATCCTGTTCTGTGCTCACGTTTGAAAAGTGCCCGTCAAGTACGAGCACGTCGTGTTCTGTCGACCTTCACCGCTCCAGGCCAAGCTGTACAACCTCTTCGTCACGTCCAAAGACGTTCAGAGACTGTTGAGAGGCAAGGATTCTCAGCCGCTCAAGGCGATCGGTCTACTCAGGAAACTGGTGAATCACCCAGATTTGCTCAACCTCCCGGAGGATCTCCCGGGCAGCGAGAACGTTCTCCCGAGTGATTATCATGGAAAGGGCAGGGACAGGACAGTTAATTGCCAGCTGTCGGGCAAGTTTGTCGTGTTGGAGCGGTGAGCCTACAAGCGGACCGTATGGAGGATCGAGCGCTTACACCGATTAAGAATGTTGGAACACATCAGGAATCACACCACGGACAAGATTGTTCTCATCAGCAACGCAACGCAGACGCTGGACCTTATGGAGAAGCTCTGTCGTAATAAGAAGTGGGCGATTACACCTAGTCTACTCAACTGGCATGCTGATGGACCCTCAGGTACGGTTGCGTTCGACTGGACGGAACCATGAACGTCAACAAGCGGTCGAAGGTGGTTGCACGCTTCAACGACCCTGAAAGCAAGGAGTTCGTCTTTCTTCTAAGCTCCAAGGCGGGTGGCTGCGGTATCAACCTGATCGGCGCGAACCGTCTCATTCTCTTTGACCCTGTGAGTGTACGCGGATGTGGGATATGGGGCCAGCTAATTCGACAAAGGATTGGAACCCGGCCAGTGACCAGCAGGCACTTGCGAGAGTCTGGCGCGACGGCCAGAAGAAGGAATGTGAGCGCGAATCGCTCCGCCAGTCTGGGCGCATCGATGCTGACCAAATACCAGGCTTTGTCTACCGCTTCCAGACAACCGGCACTATCGAGGAGAAGATCTTCCAGCGACAGTGAGCAGAGCGGATGCGCGGTCTCTGATTTCCGCATTGGCTGACCCGAACCCAGATGCCAGAAGCAGAATCTCTCGGCATGTGTGGTGGACGAAGCGGAAGATACCGCACGGCACTTCACGCAAGATGATCTGCGTCAGCTCTTCAAGTTCAACACCGAGACACTATGCGATACCCA
Source organism: Saitozyma podzolica (assembly GCA_003942215.1). Lineage (NCBI taxonomy): Eukaryota > Fungi > Basidiomycota > Tremellomycetes > Tremellales > Trimorphomycetaceae > Saitozyma > Saitozyma podzolica. The sequence continues at coordinate 795,809 of RSCD01000014.1, forward strand.
CGACACGTACAAGTGTAAAAGGTGTAAAGGCGGCAAGCAGTTTGCCAAAGCTCCAGCCTTGCTGTACGGTGACGCTAGCTCGTAGGTTTACTTTGGCCACGCTGGAGGGAGGAGAGCTTACACGTGTCAGGTGGAACCACTTCCCAAACTCAGAGCTGGGCAAGATGCACGATGATCTGCTTCGCGCCGAGCTGGGGCTGCCAGAGGTGTCATATGTGTTCCAGTACATTTCGCACTGATGGGTGAGAGGGGTATGTTGGGCGCGGCGCGGTTGTATTATTCTTGGTAGCTCCTTCTTGGCTAAGCTCAGTGATAACATGTAGACTGGATCCAATCCTATGCACACGTCTCGTACCAATCGCTTTCGGAGCCCAGGGTCCTACATCCCGTTGTCATCCGTTGGCATTGCGCACAGACGGGAGCGAGGAAGGGTTTGTCTCATTGAGAAGCAGGATGAAAAGCAGTTGAAGACACGGCTCGAGCGCGGCTCTCCTTCATTGAGCTTCCCCGACCTTTCGGATGGCTGTGATTCACTTGTAGTGCCCCTTGTTCTCTTGAGGAGCGACTGTTATCCAAATCTTGAACTCCTAGTCTTGGGATCAGGTGTGAGAGTGTCTTGCGAGAGTGTCTTGAGGGTGGTTACCCAGAACTCCTCCCAGTGGTGCCACCAATCACCCCCGGCGTCCGCCGCCCTCTCCTCCACCGGGCCGTCCCAGCTGTTTGTGCTGTGCCATTGCCTACCATGGCGTCCGACCTCTCTCTGATCGCTCTCGACGATCCCTCGAGGCGACTGACTCTTCTCGATCTCGACGAGGAGCCACTCCGTCCTCGTCGACCTCTCACTCCGTACCGGGATGAACCCGCCCTCCTCCGTGACGGCGAGGTAGCAGATACCCCAATCCCACTCCGACGTGTTCAGAGTACATCAACGGTCTCGTCGGTCTTCGCTTCTGACGCTCAAGCGAGCCGGACGGTTGCGAACCGGGTAGACGAGTCGCAGGTCGAGCCGCGACAGACACTCGACGAGGCGTTTTTGATCAAGCTTGGAGACGGGTCTTCGGTAGTGTTTCGGCCAGCAGCTCCGACAAGTTTCAACTCCCCGACATTCACGACCCATCAGCCAAAGCCGATCAGGCCGCCGAGTGAGCTACAGCAGCAAGTGCACAACCTTCTCAAGCACTCCATCACTGTCGCCACTAGAGATACCCTCCAAGTCGCTCCACCATCGGCATCTACTCTCTCCCACCATTCCTCCGTCTCTTCTCCTGTACCTCTACTCAACCCTTCACGCCCCGGCTCAGCATCTAGCTCGGACCTCGCGCACGACCCGTCCACCTTCTCTCCCCTCCCTACTCCCGAACACTGGGACACAGCCCCTTCGAGCGTCGACGAGCCCCTCGAGACCGTCGAAGGTACAATCATCTCGGACAAGGCCATCGTCCCGCACACGGCCGCCGAGGTAGCTGGATTATTCGACTGGCACGTCACGCCGTTGCCTTTTCCGAAACTCGACTACCCCGTCTGCATCAAGGCTGGTCCAAAGTACAAGAAGAGCGCGAAGAAAGGCAAAGGCGGCGAGGTCACGGTCGCGGCGCAGAAGCAGCAACAGGAAGAGGAAAGCATCTCGCCTGGAAAGCGGAAGAGGGAGAACGACGAGGAAGACATCGAAGGGAGACTCGGCAAGGTTCTTGTCAAGTACGGAGCAGCAGTCCCATCAACCCCAGTTCCCGCGCTCAGACCGCGAGCTATCACCTTCACCGAGACTCCCAGCATCTACACGCCCAGCGACGTCGACACCGAATCCCAGATCGATTCCTACCTTGACGACACGGATAGCTCGGACCTTGGAATCGAAGAAGACCTTCTTGATCTCGACGAGCAGGAACAAGAGGACCTTCTCGGGCCGATATACGCCGACGAGTATCACGACAACAACGACGACGCGGGCGAGTACGAGCAGCCGTTTCGCGATCTAGAGGAGACGGAGAGCCTCCTAGACCTGGAACTGCTGGACTTAGAAGGAAGTGGCGCGATGTCTTCCCGAGGTCGAGGGGCGCGGCAGACTGCGGTGAGGAGAAGGAACAACCAATATACGACAGAGTCGCATAGTGTGAGCAACAGCCTGTAAACTCGATCAGCTGTGATTGAGTTGATGTGTTGGACAGTCCACTCGTTCCCAGGCGCCGAACCAGGGCGGCGTTCCATCCGGATACCTCATGAACGTGTTCGATGAGGAGACCTTGTCGAAGCTAGGGGGACCTCCCGCCAGGTCATCTCGGTTTCCAGATTATTCCCCCGAGATCATGCCACCATGGGACCGTCTCTGTGGGTTGAAGTTACACGATCCTATCCGACCATCATTGCCAACGAAGGATTGGCCGGAGCACCTCAAACATGGCGACGACAGACTCCAGATGTCGATCATGTGGAAATGGCACGTCGCCGAGATCTCGAACGAGGACGAGTGGCGCATCGAGCACCTGCTCGAGCAACTGTCCGAGGCGGTGAACATGCAGCTTGGAGGGAACGAGGCGCGTCAGAGAGCGCTGGATCCTCTAGCTGAGAAGAGGTTCGTGGTGGACGTGTTTGGGAGCATGTCATGGGGTGGTCAGACGGGCAAGGGGGACATAGACCTTGTTATTAGGGTGGGTGAAGGCGACATTGTTCGGTTCGTCGTAACCGCCAGCTGACGTAGACCAGGATAGAGAATATCCTCATGGGTGTGAGTTGTGGTCTATCACCTGTCGAAGACCACTCTCGCCCGCGCAACACCGCTAACAGCCGCAGATGAGCCCTCGCTGTGGACCACCCCTCCAGGGGAGGATGATGCAAAGCAGAACGGTACCGGTGCGAGAAGCCGGGGACCAGCGCCGCCCAAGCCCAACCTACCGCCAGTCTACGACCTACCCCGCTTGGTTGGCACCCTTCGACGCATGGGCATGATCGATGTATTCGGCATATACAACGCGAGCACCCCTATCGTCAAGTTCGTTCCGCCAGGTGACGAGCGAGAGGAATGTGACATCAACGTGAATGATCTCGGAGGATGGTGAGTCGGTCGATGAGTAGCACAGCCGCAGGGCTGGGTGCCATGTTGAAATCGTCCGACTCACGCTGATTGGGATAGGTACAACTCTGCCCTTATTCAGGCCTACTGCGAGGCCTCACCTCTCGTTCTCCGACCTCTCATCCACGCACTTAAGCTCTGGGGATCCGCGCAGGAGGTCAAAGACCAATCCGGCAAGTCCGGCCCTGCGACAATGTCGAGCTACTGCCTCACCCTCATGGCCATCGCCTACCTGCAGATCCGGGGCGCTCTGCCCAATCTGCAGGCTGGCGTACCGGATGTCATCCCCGGTCGGAACGACGAGGGCGGTGAGAACGTGATCTGGGTCGGTTGGAAGCGGAATCAAGGCGTCAAGGCGCATGTTGGGTTCGACCAATATGCGCCCAGCGATTGGAAGCCCCGCGAACCAGATCTTACCGCCGCGGAAGCGCTACGAGGTTTCTTCGCCTTCTTCTCGAGAACGCCAGCCACACGACACTCTCCACGCTTCAACCCCGACACGCAGATCGTCTCTGTCCGCAAGGGAGGCATTATGCCGCGTACCTGGGCTATGGGCTCGGCAAATGCGAAGATTCGAGCGGAGAAGGGACTGCCGCCTCTCGATTTGAGCAAAGAGGAGATTGCACAGTACGAGGAATGGGCAATGGGGAATTGCAGTCATGGGGGGGTTCAACCGCAACAATGGGATCAGAGGCCGCTACTCGTTCAGGATCCGTTCATCTGGCAGAAGGTGCGTTCAATTCCTCGTTATCTGCGTCTTCTCACATCTACTGACGGGTCACGTCCAGAACTGCACCCAGGCAGCTTCTGTGAAGGGTCTAGAGCGATGGTGGACGGTGGGTCTGCGTCTTACTGTACTCAACCTTACGTGGTCCACCCCGACGCGTAACGAGAATGACTACCATGCTGACCCCACATTCAGGCGGTGGATTACGCACACGACCTCATGAACCGATTCGGCGCCGCCGCAACTATCGACGACCTCACAATACCCTTCGATCCACTCCCAATTCGTATCCCCACGCCGCGCATGCCTACTCCTGGCCGAGGCTCGCCTGGCGGTGGACCTGGGCGTGGCCGAGGGAGGGGTCGAGGAGGTGGCCCTGGTGGAAGAGCTGGGCCGGGTTTTCACCACGTGCCAGATGGCGGTGGCTTTGTGCCCAATGGGCTGCGGTAGCCTCGGTTCGAATGACGTCGGGAAGACGCCTCCGACTGGCCGAGCCTTGTGCGAAAGAAGAGAAACGATCGGGGGATGGACGTGGGTGGCGAAGGAGGCGGCGCGGTGATGGCCGTGGGCAGTGTTTGCCTAGTAGCCCGGGCGGGTTTCTTGAGCATAGACCAAGATTTTGACGTACTGGTATAGTGGCTTGTGTAGATGTCATTTCTATTGATGAAGTGTAGATCCCATCGACACCTGAGGGATTCATGCATCATGGGTTAACGCTGCTGACGACCTTCTCCTTCGCGCGATGACGAGCGCAGACCGTGCATCGTGCCATATATAGGGGTGCTCGAAGTCTCAACTGGGAGGTCTCATCGCCATAATCTGTGCCAAGCCGAGATCCTTTCACTGACCTCTTACTCACTAGGGCGCAGTCCTGACTTCCTTTGACCTACACCCTACCACCTTCAGGCTGAAACGCGCGTACCAGCCCTCGAACTCACCAGCCTGGCGGACACAAACACAGCATCAATAGCAATGGCCCAGGTCCAACAGCGTTTGCACTCACGAGAGACGATGAACTCCCACCCACTTCAACGGCAAGGACCACCGCAACTGCCAGCCGTCCAGGAAGCATGAGCAACACTTCCATGCTTAGGTCACTTTAACGCCTCCCACAACCACCGTGTGCATTGTGATCACGCCGCCGCGCCGATGCCCGTCCTTCCCGCTCTGCCAGGCGTGCTTGAGCGTTCGAGCGATTCCAACTCGTCAGGATCGAGCGGAGGGATCTCCGCCGAGTCATTGGTCAATAATGCCGAGTCGCATTTCGACGTCAGCGGGACTTCGGTGCTTATCGCTTGGGGTCTGACGTTCGTTGGCGGAGTGAGTGGCAAGAGGGAGACCATCGCACCGTTGTCGAGCCTCATAATTCGGTTTTGGCGAATGGATGACTGACTCAATCTCGCAGGTCATCTGCGTTGCGCTCTTCTCGTACGCCCGAGAACGCTTTGAGAGCATCTACTACCCTCGCATCAAGGCTTGTAAAGAGCAGAAGGCCAGCGGCAGTACCGAGTCCGGGGAACAGGGCCAATTCACGCATGAGACCCCAGAGGTGGGTCATGATCCTCTCATTTGGTGCGAGTTCACTGCATTGTCTGTACGAAGCGCTGAGTAGGACGCACGAAGTTGCCACAGGGGTCCTGGGGCTGGGTCAGGTTCCTCTGGAAGGATATCAAGCTGGAGTTGGGGTTTAGGACGAGCGAGAAGATCAAGCAACGCGATTTTGAGTGAGTAGCTCCATCCCAAACTCACCTACACCCGCCCTCTCACGGGTCGTTATAATACTTCACTGGAGTGGATCAGACCGTCGCATCTGCCAGAGGAGGGTCGGAGGAGCACCGAGCGCTGACGAGTGGCCCCGACCCACCGTAGCATGCTCAAGCTCCTTGGCCTCGACGCCGTCACTTTCCTCCAATACCTCCGCCTCCTCCGCTGGTTGACCGGAGCCATCTCTCTCCTCGTTGCCCTACCCCTCTTGGTCCTCAATGTCTACATCAACGATTACACAGAGTACGGCTCGACAGAGACCAACGTCACTACCTCGACTGTGGACAATTCGACCGAGGTGCTGGGCGTGCTCGAGTTGCTGACGGCAGCGAATATAAAGGGGAATGGGTTGTATGTGCACATCTTCTTTGAGAGCGTGATTACTTGTCTGGTGTACTTTTTCGGTGAGTACTGCAAGACGGTCGTTCACGAGGGATTGGGGATGAGAGGCTCGTAGCTCATCGCTGATGTGTCCCAGTCTATGATCACTATGAGCATCACGGCAAACTCGTCGAGCAATGGGCAAGCCTGTGAGTAACGTTGCGTCCTCCTCTTGAGACACAGACCGACATGAATGGATAGCGTTGGTCGCTGACAGCGCATGAATGTGCTGTCGGCAGAAACTACCGCGAAATAGCCTTCAAAAGCATCATGCTTACCGGCCTCGACATCTCGCACAGGACTTCCGAAGGACCCAAATACGCTTCCGAGGTACAAGACGAGGTCCGCGTGCTGGTCAACGCCACGGCAGAGGATGAGGCCGAGGTGGTGTTTGTCCAACGCAAGCTCGGAGCGCTGGGGAGGGGATGCAGGAGTACAAGGACAAGCTGCATCCGCTGGTTGACCAGGCTGCGGCGGCGTGGAAGAGGGGGGATAGAGCAGGCCATTTTGGGGGTTGGGCTTGGCTGCATAGGATATTCCCCGTGTCGCAAAAGGTCAGTCGGGACGTGATGAGCGGTGATACTGTATGTGTGTTTGAACAAGGGCTGACGATCGACGTGCAACGTAGCCCGTGAAGGCGGTGTTGTGAGTCTCCGAGACACACTCTTGTCGACGTCGACAGCATCCACAGTCTTTGATGTTACTGCGGTTGTACACGACCTCCCTGAGACCCCGCAGACACGAAGCGGCGCAGAAGATTCGTAAGCTTAAGGACGAGCAAGATGCCGTGAAAGAGGAGCTCCGATCAACCACGATCGACCAGAATGTCACAGCGGGTAAGTTATCCGGCACGCACGCCACCTCACTCGCTCACTCGAGGTCGAGCGGAGAGGCGGTAATGAGGCTGGGATGACATTGCAGCTTTCGTCACTTGGAAGACGGCGATTCGGGCGCATCAAGTAGGCGACGAGTGCACAAAGCGGAAAGCATTCCGCAAGAGCGGGGCGAGGGTGGAGAGGGTGAGTCGGTTCGCATCGTCGGGCCGAAAGGATTGCGATGGACATCGCTGACCCGCGCATAAGGCTCCAAGAAACCACAACGTCGTGAGTGGAGACATTATGCCTTTGGATTCCGAGCCATGTATGAGCCCCACTCGCTGAGCACCACTGACGACGTCAAGCTCTGGAAGAACCTCGAGCAGGACCCGAAGGTGTGGCGCACGCACTCTATCATCGGCACTGTCGTGATCGTCTTCATCTGCGTGGTCAACACCATCCCCGTCATGGCCATCACTGTGCTGGCCAACCTCGACACGGTGAGTGGGAATCGACCACCCGAAACAGCGCACTCTTCGCATCAACAAAATCAACAACACAAGCCGTCCCGGATGGACATGATTGGAGCGAGCGAGCACTGAGCACCTCACTGATCTCCCTTCCAGGCCGTCGAGTATGTCCCGTGGCTCAAGACTCTTGTCGACTCGAGCCTTCTGTGGAATGCCTTCTTCACTGCGGTATCGGGCGTTCTGCCGGGAACGGTCTCGGCTATCTTCTCTTTCGCTCTGCCATACCTCATGCGGTTCATCAGCCAGTGGTCCGGCGCGTTCACCCGCGGTCAGCTCGATCGTGAGGTCGTCGGAAGGCTTTTCGTGTTTCAACTGGCGAGTGGTGGTTCTTCTCATAGCATCCTTCACATCCTCCACCTCTTCCAGCTTAGCGTCGACGCCATTCCACCATGGCGGAGACACATACGACGAACAGCAAATGGTAGAGACAGACAGTTCTGACGTCCAACCGGAGCAGATATCCAACTTTGTCATCTTCTCGCTCCTCGGAGTATTGTACGAGACGTATCTCACCATCTCCTCCGAGATAGGCAAGCAGAGCTGGTCAGAGATCTACTCGAGTCTCGGCGACGTGCCCGCCGAGGTGACAAAGGCGTACATCTCCGAGAGCTCGTATTGGCTGTCTTGGTTCCCGTGAGGCTTAGTTCTACTCGGATCTCAAAGCACCGCCGTCCGCTCGACGAGCGGACAAGTAAAGGGTTGGGCCGAGCTGACGCATGTAAAGGATCCGCGCAGCTGTGCTTTGTATCCAACTCCTACAGATCCCGAGATGGCTCCTACGCATTTGGAACGGGTAGTGAGTGGCGCTCTACATGTTCTGTGACACCGGTGTTTGTCCCGGTGCCCGTGTTCGAGGAAGAGGGACAAACCTCGCTGACAAAGATATGTACAGCCTCTCTCGCCGTAGAGAGCTCACGGACAATGAGCTTCACAAGCTTTCCGAGCCCGAGGAATTCAAAGTGAGTCGAGTTGCTCCACTCCCACGGCTTTCGAGATGTACTCGGGATTGCGATGTGCCTGTGCTGACTTGACCAGTATTGTGAGTGGCACTATACCTCCGCGTCAGGAGCTTCGTGCCGAGGGCTGTTGACTGACTGGTCGTCCGTTGTCCAGCAATCGAATACTCCCACGTTGTAAGCCCTGCTGTCCCTTTGTGTACGGGGAGATGCTACAGTACGAGTACGACACGCTGACACCGGCAGATGTTCGCCATGGCTGTTGGCATCATCTACGCTCCGCTCGCCCCGCTCGTGCTCCTCTGCGGAACAGTCTACTTCTGGATAGCGTCGTTCATCGTGAGTTCTCTCAGGCTCGGTTGACAGGACGACGACGTCTACCCAATCTGAGCCTTGCCTGCGCCAAACCAGCACCGCTAGAGCTTTGTACAGCACTCGCACCGTATCCACATCCGCTGATAAGGCCAGTTCGCGCATCAGCTCACATACGTCGAGAACACGATCGAGACGGACGGCCAGATCTGGAGCGTGGTGATCAATCGCATCCTCGTATCGACGGTGCTGATGCAGCTTCTAATGTCTCTGAGTGAGTGACTCACTTCGGCGCGGCGCCAGCGGTCACGTCCAGGGAGACATGCCACGTACCATGAGAGCCCCTGGCTAACCCCGTGCTTAGCCGTCGCGCTCAAGACCCAATCCACAGCGATGACCCTCTTCGCCCTCGCCCCGACCCTCCTGATGGCTCTCCTCAAATACCAGCTCGTCCGCGGCCACTCTTCCACCGCGCGATACTTCTCAGACATGCACACCGCCGACGACCTGTACAAGCGCACACCGCGATTCGAGCACGACCTGCTTCGCGGCGACTGGCTCCCGAAATGGAAGTGGAATACCAAAGACACCGAGACGCTCAAAAAGATGGCGCAGGAGATGCCGGATCTGAAAGAGATCATCCCAGAGTTGCAGAGCAAGTCCGGTACGGGTGTAACTCCAAGGCGCCGAAGACGGAGGAAGAGATGAGTGCAACAGCTCGTTCGCCGAACACACGTTAGTACAGTATGCTCAGGTAGGCCTTGGGTGAACTGGGACGGGAAGGGTCAATAGAGGGTTTACAGTAGATCAGTTAGAACACATGTATTTCCGCGGTTGTAGTGGACAGCCACGGCACGATGAGCTCTTGCGCTTTCGACGGTTACTTGTCCACATGGTTGCGCGACACAAAGTCGATTGTATAGTTCGACGTGCATCTAAGCGGAGGCACAGATGGTCGTACGATTTTGGGCTGACCGAGGCAGAAGCATCGGCTGGCTTGTATGTAATCGGGTTGGGTGGAGGGTGGTAAGAGGTTGACACATTGAAAAACCCGGAACGGGGAAACAGGAAAGGGGTGAGTGGGGAAGGGAACGGGTGATGGCTCGCGACGGTCGCGACGGTCGGCGCTCGTGACGCCAGTCGAGTCGCGAGCCAAGGTAGAAGAAGTGAGCTTCATGATTTGTTTACATCTGGAAGAGGGTGGAGTGGTGGAAAGCGGGATGGCTGTGAATGGGAAGAGGGGAAGCGAAGGGAAGGAGCGGAAAGGCGGACGAGGATGGTATCGCGGACAAGCAGAGTTCTGGACAATCACAATCACGGGCGCGTGATGCACACCAGTGTGACAAGGTTGAGCGTTTGAGCTTGCGTTGTACGCTTGGCCGAAAAGTGGACTTATGCCTCCCCGGCGTCAACACCCTGGCTCACGCCTATTAAAGGACGTCAGCGAAATGCAAACCGGATCCACGCGCAGCGACTTACGGCGCTCCTTCTCCGACTCGAGCTGCATTGGACGTCAGTTGAAGCTCATTCCGACGAAGAGACGGGTGTCGACACTTACCTGGGAGTACAGGAGCATGAGGGCGCGCTCGGTCGACTCGGCGGTACCGACAATGGTGAACATGCGCTCGCCCGTCTCGTCGTGCGGGACCTTGGCGATGGAGATGCGGGAGCCAGAAAGGCGGCGGATCTCGGTGATCTTGGAACCGCCGCGACCGCTATCTCGCGTCAGCCACGTCGCTCGAGGTGCGGGGAATCCGAGCTCCAGGGCAGAGCAAAAGCAGGCCACTCGACTCACATGATGCAGCCGACCATGTCGCTAGGGATGGAGATGTTCTGGGTGCGAAGGTTGGGGTCGTTGGCGGGGGGAAGCTCGCTGCCGCGACGGTTCTCACCGGCGCCCATGGACACGCTGGGCCTGTTGCTGAAGCGCCTCTCGCCAGTGGCCGGGACGCCGCCGCTGCTGGCGGGAGCACCACCGAGACCGGTCCCGGGAACGCTGGTCCTCCTGATACCTCCAGTCGGGCCGGTGACGGCCTGAGCTCCGAGACCTCCAGCAAGGACGCCAGCGTCGCCAGCGGCACCGGGGTGGTACTGGACGGTACCTGCTCCACGCTCCCAGTCCTCTTGAAGGCACTTGGCGATCTCGTGGATGGCCGTCTTGATAGCGTCGACGGAACCTTGAACCTCGACGACGCGCTCAGTCGACTGGGGGAGCATCTCCTTGGAAGCGACCATGCGGGCGCCCGAGAGATCCTGGATCTGCTTGATCTTGAGACCGGAGCGACCAATGACGGTGCCCATGAGGTTGTGCGAGATGAGGAGGCGGATGGAGGTGAACAGTCCGACCGGAGGAGGGGGAGGGACGAGTCGGAGAGGGGAGTCTCGAGGAGGAGCTTGGCGACTTCGGAATACGCGTTGGAGACGCCCTCGAGGTCGCCAGAGACGGAGAGGACACGGTCCTGGACTCCGGCGACGACCTTGGAGACGCCGGCCTTGACGCCGGTGAGGTTGCGGATGCTGGCAATGGTGGCGCCGGCTTTGCCGATGATGATGCCGGCCTCCTTGGTGCTCACGAGGGAGCGGAGGGTGAGCTGGTGGTCCTCTGGAGCACCGGGCGCGGTGACAGCGCCATCCTGAGTGGTCTTGGGGAAACGGTCTCTGCGAGCAGGGAAGCGAGTCAGCTCGGATCATAAATCCCATGAAAGAGACGCGTCTGCCCCATGACTGTACGGGGAGGCACGCGGGGACCTTGCGACTCACCCTCAGCCATGTTGCGAGTTGGAGTCTGACCAAAGGGACTGTGGAGGGAGGGAGCGAAGGGTTGAGTTGGGTTGGGTTGGGTTCGGATGAGGGGGAAAGAGTGGAGAGGAGGTTGGGGAGGGTAGGAATGTGGAAGAGGGTGGGGTAGGGCGGGGAGGGGGCGTGGGGGGGTTGAGAGAGAGGTTGGGAGATGACAAGGTGAGAAGAGGGAAAGATGGAGATGAAAGGAAGATGAGGCGGAGTGGTGTATAGTGTGGGTGGGTGAGCGAGTGAGTGAGAGGGGGAAGGGGAAAGGAGCGGGTGGCGCGTGCGGGTGGCAAATTTGATTCCGCGCCACCACCAACACTGTGAGGGCTACAGTTTGGCTGGCTATCTGCGCAAAGGGTGGGTGAATAAGCTCAGTGGGCGGGCGGATGCGATAGCTCCCGCGCAAACCACCACGACGCCTCCGATAATGATGATGCTCTCAACGGTATGCATCCGCCCATTGCCAGCCGCCCGAACCAGGGGCAGGGGTGGGGGGTCAAGACATGCATGGCGAGTCAATGTAAACCTGAGTGACTCGCGCGAGCAAGCCTAGGCACACGCCAAGGAGAAGGCGCCACACTCGGCATTTCGGCCACCCAAATATTTCTCCGGCACCGGCGAAACTCCCTGTGTCGGTGGGTGTGTGTCGCCGCAGGATATCTCTTGCACATCTCTGACCTCTCCTTCCTCTCCAGCTTTCTCTCGAGGACTCCATTATTGGACAGATCGAAAGCTCATCAAGATGCAGATCTTCGTCAAGACGTGAGTACGGCGGCTCCTTCCTCCTACCCTTCTACCCGTCTCCCGCGCATCTCGCCGTAGCCTCCTCATGGGATCGGTGGAGACGAAGAAAACTTTCCATTGGACAAGCCGCTGACAAACCCAGCCTTACGGGCAAGACGATCACCCTCGAGGTGGAGTCTTCTGACACCATCGACAATGTCAAGGCCAAGATCCAGGACAAGGAGGGTATCCCCCCGGACCAACAGCGCCTGATCTTCGCGGGCAAGCAGCTCGAGGACGGCCGTACCCTCTCGGACTACAACATCCAGAAGGAGTCGACCCTCCACCTCGTGCTCCGTCTGCGTGGTGGTGCCAAGAAGAGGAAGAAGAAGAACTACGTGAGTGCGCGCGGCGACGCGGCGGCGCGGGGACGCGTCACATGCACTTTTGTCCGGGGCCGGGGCCATTGCTGACGGATCCTTCCCAGACCACCCCCAAGAAGATCAAGCACAAGAGGAAGAAGGTCAAGATGGCCATCCTTAAGTACTACAAGGTCGGCTCGGACGGCAAGATCCAGCGTCTCCGCCGCGAGTGCCCCGCCCCACCTGTGGTGCCGGTGTCTTCATGGCTTGGCACAAGGACCGTCAGTCGTGCGGCAAGTGCGGGTGAGTGCGGGTCGAGCCACCAATCCACCTCCATTTCCTTTCCTTTTGTTGTTGTATCAAAAGTCCTGGGATTGTCCTGACCACCTCAGCCTGACGTACACCTTCGAGCCCGGCACGAAGCCCACCGTTGCCTAAGCGTCTCTCGCTTTAGGTGATTGTCTCGGGTGGTTCTGCAGAGTCTCGTTCCCGTAGCGGATTCATGCATGCCTTTGCCCTCAACTCAGTATCATTGGCCTCACCGGATAAACTCACTTGAACA